>VZTF01004727.1:933816-974450 GCA_013397755.1 Cnemophilus loriae
GAACCAGCCAGTCCCCAACAGAGAGGCAACCAGCCCTCCCCAACAGAGAGGCAACACGACCGTCCCCAACAGAGAGGGAACAAGCCCGTCCCCAACAGAGAGGGAAAGAGCCCTCCCAGGCTGTAAGCTGCAGTTCGTGCAGAGCTCAGTTGCCAGTGTAAGCAGCAGAGGAGGCAGAGGCAGCGAGGCCCCCGTACGTACCAGCAGTGCCCTGCCCCGCCACGGCCGCGCTCAGGGGCACGATGTGCGTCCCGTTCTGCGTGACAGCTTTGATGGGCAGCTGGTGCTGCCCCAGCGGCGCCTGCTGCACTATGGTAACTGTCTGTAAGGGCGTGGGCTGCGACGTCTGGATGATGCGACCAGCAGCTCCTATTGCAGCATGGCTAATAGCAGGGAGAGGCTCCACTTTCACTGGAAAACAGCAGACAAAACATGGGTAAAAATAACAAAGTGCTCAGGAACCACTTGGTTTCACTCACTCGACCCTTAGTGAAGGGTGTTGTTTTATTACTCGCTCCAACACATCCGAGAAATTAGGATTCGAAATCTTCAGTTTTAGCCAAACACTTCAAGTGTTCACCTGGAAGTACTGATGCCTCATCCCTGGAAGTGTCCAAGGCTGGGCTGAATGAGGCTTGGAGCAACCTGATCCAGTGGAAGGCGTCCCTGCCCGTGGCAGGGAGTGGAACAAGATGGGCTTTAAGGCCCTTTCAAACCAAACTGTTCTACAGTTCTATGATTCTAAGTTTCAAATACTGATCCCTCTGTATGAAGAGGCACCAGAATAACCCCACAGGTTCTCACCTTTGACTTCCTTGTGGTCTCCATTCTCTTGAGGTTCTACCTTGGGCTGGGTGACCATAGCAGCTTGTGTGACGACCGCCTGTCCCGCGACAGTGTAAGTGTTTGCTGGTGCTAATCCAGTCACGTTGGTGACTGACACAGCTGGGATCTGGTGCACAACATGAACTGTCTGAACTACAGGCTGCTGGGAGGTCGATGTTGTCACGGGAGTTGCAACAGTGTAGGTGACGGGTTTGATAGCTTGCGGTAGCTGCCGTTGTACAGTAATTAAAACTGGCTGGCTAGAGAGAGGTGATCCTACCAAGAAAGAGGTCAAAATTAGACTGCCAATTTTCATAATTTCTTTTAAGCCAGTCATTCTTTTAAACTTCACATTAAAACCTCAGAGAATTAACAAGCTCCCTCACTAATGCCTGAATGAGCCAAAAGGTAATCCTGGACAATGAAGGTTAGGAGAAGTGGCTACTCCCAGCTCCAGGCTCAAGGTAAGGGCTGGAGTGGCTCAGCAAGACCCACACACCATTTGGGCACCCCAGATCTGCCCCCAAACAAAACTGTGGTAAGCATTTATTTAAGCAAAGCCCTTTCCACGGATGGGAACACGGGTGTGCTGCAGGTGTTGTGTGCAGCACGTCTGCATGGGGAATGCTCTTTGTCCTGCACTGGGAATCCCGGGCTGTGCTCAGGACCATGTCTGCCCTCTGTAGTGCCACATCCAAGAAACTGGATGGCAAATGTATATCAAAGAAGGTAATTAAACAAACACATCCTTATCCCATCATGCTTTATGCTCTTTTTGTTTTAAATAGGAAATTTCTTCTCTCTCTTTATCCTTTCACTTCTTTTATCCCCCTCCACTCTGGAAGGATGACATGACCACAGAGGTGCAAAAGGCATTTCCTTATTTCTGTAACACACACCACCCTACATTTTGGGGTTTTTTCAAGAGAACTGTTACAAGACAGCACAGTCCTACCCAGGACAGAGGCACAGCCTCTCCTCAGTAACGACGTGACCCAAGGTTCTGGAGCAGCCCCCAGGCAACAACAGCCCCACGTGTGCAGACAGACTCTCCCTGGCTGTTTCTGAGTTTCTCACAGATCTGCTCTGAATGGGAAGAGGTGAAATATACACTCGTTTCTGGTGTACGTATCAAGCCTTGGCAATATTGAGGTGTCAGCCCTCTGCCCCCCAGCCCCAGTGCCGAGCTCAGGGCTCCTCACCTGGGGCGCTCTGTGCAAATCGCGCTTCTTGTATGACGGCGAGTTTTGGCTGGATGGCGCTGGGCTCAGGTTCCATGGGGACAGGAGATCCTTCCCTGGACAGGCTCTCGGGGGTCTGGACGCCACTGGAGTGCGCAGACAACACTCCAGAGTGATTAGGAGAAGCTGGGGCACTTCTGCAGTTAGAAATGAAAGCAGCAGCTGATGTGTTTTAACTTCTGAACTGTGAAAGCCCATGACCTTCCTCTAATGAGACCGTAACACGCTGCCCGCAGCAGGGGAGGGCACAGCTACAACCCAGAGCTCAGGATCTTTTAAAAAGCTTCTGTTAAACAGGGACAGAATTTAAAAGCAAACTCCAGGTACAGTTAACAGAGAAGAAGTGGCTGGATGCCTTCTTAGGGAGACTCTAAATCTGTGAAACATGAACATTTCTTCTGGTGGAGAAGAACAATGAGCAAATCTGAGGCTACAGGGCAAGTAGCAAAAGATCTGCACCAGCAGAAAGGCCATAACTTTACAGAGGGAATAATTTAAACCCAGGTATTTCCCCATCACGAATTCTGCTCGAACATTATCAAACTGAATACACAATTGTCATCTCTAAGGTCAATAAAATGGTAGCCGGTATCTGAGAATTTTCTTTGCAAACAGTTTTAAAATCCAGTAGATGGCAGTTAGAAATTAAAGTTATAATTCTGCAAAACCCAGCAAAGGTACAGCAAGGCTTGCTCACATTAACAATCTGATAGTTAGTTATGCAAACCGAGTTCTTTAACACTAAAACAAGCAATAAACACAAGCCTGGTGTATGGGGCAGCCTCCTGATGAAACACACAGAATTCAAACACTGAGTCTGGACGAAGTTAAATTACTAAACTCGTGACTGTATCCGAAGCTATCAAGTGTGTAGCAGCCTGAAGATTAAACAACAGCCATAGTCTTTTTGTTCATCTGGTTTTCCTTACCTAGAAGAGAGTGGTCCCAGAGGGGTTCTAAAGCAAGGTACTCCCCTAGGCCGCCTTTTCCTAAAAGCCTGCTCTATTAATTTGCTTTCAGAGGCAGGGTCTATCCTCCAGAATGAGCCTTTGCCTGGTTCTTCCTGGGAACGTGGTACTTTGATGAAATAACGATTCAGAGAGAGATTGTGACGTATTGAATTCTATGGAACATAAAAAAATATGTAGAATTCATATAACTTTTCCAAGTCAGAATGTGGCCTACTGCAGCAGCATGTACTATAGGAGACCCGGGGTTCAGCTCTTTAATTCCTTAATTTAACAGAACTCAGAGCACTACCAAAGCAGTGCCACAAACTTGAAAGGACTCTTGCATTTGTCAAATCTTTCCCAACAATTAAAAACCCAGTATGCTAATTGGAAATAACAGGAATCCCATTTATTCCATTCTCTCATGAGAAACACGGTGATTGAAACCAACTGTTCAGAACACTACAAATACTTGTGCAGAATGCAGTGTTAAAAACAAAAATAAAAATGATCAGTAGTTGTACACCACCCTTCCCCAGGTGTCACAGCTCCTTCCAGGAGGGCCAGCAGAACACAGCATATACTGATTCTGATCCTCTGTGATAATTCTGTTACTGTTCCACAGCTCAGAAAGAAAAGGCTAAATTACACAAATTCCAAAGGCAGCTGGATTGTTGTGAATTCACCTACAGTCCAGTCTGTCTCAATAACAGAGCCAAGAATTTCCTGTGTCTGTTAAAACACCAAGTGGCAGCAGGTCCTGAACCAGCTCTTCCAGATCTTTGTCACCATCGTCTCTGCACACTCCCACATCCTTAATTTGTTAATGCAACATCCCCCCACTCCTCCATCAGAGCAATGCACAGAACTGCTGACACCCTCAAGTAGCTCTGTCTGTGCTTGGCTTTGCACACAGAATTTCTTTTTATTTTATTCGTTCATTTTTTAACATAGATAAACCCCAAAATCTCTCTCAATATTATCACTGAGCAAGAAGAGACTGATGCTAAGGATTCACCCTGAAATACTTGTGGGGGAGCAGAGGTAAATGAGAAGAAGCTTTATGTTAACAAAAGCTCTCAAAAATTTGCAAAGCCAATGTAAAACTTGCTCAAATATCTGAGTTCATGACCCTGATGGCAAGCTTGGAAAATTTAAAGCAGTGATAACCATATATGATTTCTTGAATGCAAACTGATGAAACCAGAGATGGTTTTTTCCCTGCCAAAAATGGAAACATAACTAGAAAGATGCCAAGAACATATTTATAAATTGCATTTATTTCTCCATATGCCAGAATAAAGGAGAAGATCCAAAAGTACCTGCTAAAATAAGTTCACAGAGAGGAATCTTCAAATGCTCAATAAAATGAGACCGTTGTAAGCTAAAGGATATAAATACCTCTGTTTCTTAAGGTATGGGACTGGGACACTACACAGGTGTTTGTAATCTATGTTTTGAATAATATGTGCATATTTAGCCTCAAATATGATTTGAAACATTTATCCTAAGTCACCTGAGCTGCAATCCAACTCCTAACGTGTAGAAGCTGGCAGAGCAGTGACTGAACAGCATCTGATCTTCAGCTTTTCCAATTGTTTCTATGAATAGCTGCTGATTAATTACTCCAGAACACACTGTCTGCTGTGCCTATCACCTTGGCTTTAGGAGGCATTACACCCCCAAATCCACACCCTCTTCTATGGCAGAATTCTTCACCTCAGAATAGATCTGTGTGTGTGTGTGTGTGTGTGTGTGTTGGGTTTGTGATGCTCACAAAGCAACATCATCTACACAGATACTCAAGGTACTGCAAAATAGGAAGCAAAACACACATCAACATTTTATAAACAGAGTCTTGTTGCTAAAACAACACGACTGCAGCCAGGATACTGCACTGTTATGTGAGAAAGGGAAACAAAAGAGACTTCCCAGCCACGACAGCCAAGTCCTTGACTAACCAAACCCTTAGCAAACAGCCAGGAACAGCTACATTCCCCACTAACCTTGGGAGAGTGAGCCAGCTTTCATTTAGGCCTTATGACAAATAGGTATGTGATTAATATTTAAAAATCGCCTCCTCTGCAGGGAAGGCTCGTATTCTTCAGTCTTCCACTTGTGCAGCCAGTGCTAACACTTCCTCACTTTTCCCCTCCCCCAATCTCTCTAAATTTTACCTCCCTGAAAGGAGGAGTGAGCAGCGAGCTGACAGCCCAGGACAGACCGTGTGCTCCAGGTGTTCCACACCCTGCAAGCTCTGCTCCTCGGCCTCTGAGACACCCAAAACAGCACCAAAGGCACTGAGCCTTCACGTGTGTCCGCTGGGAAGGCTCTGCCAGACTGATTTGTACTCGGTTAGTCATCCTGGCAAAAGCTGAGCCTGGTCTTGGAGAAATGAAAAGAAAGCAGAAATTAATTCTGCAGAGTTGAAGGGTTTGGTCCAGCTCAGTACAGGAATGGGCAAGTTCACAAATCAAACAGTGCATGAACCAGGGTGAGATAATGACAGCTGACACACTTGTTCCTTCACCTGCTGCATGGGCAAGATCACTGTTTTCAAACAAAACTGAACTTGGAGCATTTAATATCTCAATTTTATCTCAAGATAGCAACGCGGATGTTTACACAGCTGTAAGTTACGGAGCATGACACCATTCCTAGACAGCATACGGGATTCAAATCCAGTGCCAAATGCACTTTGCTTTCCCCAAAGTCCGTCTGCATCCCTAGCAGAGGGTTAGAGAACACCATTCCATCAATAAAGCAATATTTCAAATACAGACTAATGTAAATCGCCCACTTTGTTGGAAAACTTACAATCAGAAGAAAGACAACACATTCATTTGACAAATTCTATTTCTGAAGGGTTCTGAGGCTTACCAACTGCCTGCTCATGACCATTTACAGCTGCCAGCATTGCTCACAAGTTAAAAAAATAAAATCCAGAAATCAAAATTACCTGCCAGCCCTTGTCTGCTGTCCTGTAGTAGGGATAATTTTTAGTTATGTGCGTATAAATTCCATTTAGTGTAAGCTGCTTATCCGGGGCCATTGTAATTGCTTGGACTATTAACTGTGCATAGGAGTAGGGTGGCTTAGAGTCATCCTGGACAAAAACAAGAAAAGTCTGCATCAACGAACTTTGAAGAGATGCACACACTGCTTTCCAGATCAAAAGTCATAAAACATCATTAACTTGACTTAGGGCACTTTTGGATTACTTAAATCTTGAGGCAAAAAAGAAACTCAGAAAGCTTTGTTCTTCTGATTAGCAATTTTAGGATAGCAAATTTTGCAGATATGTATAACAGCAAAGAATTTTCAATAGCCTCCAAACAGATCTGTAACTGAGACTGCACACAGACCCTCCCCCAAAGGGGACAGGGGTAAATCAATCAATCAATCTCACATCTGATCACAAAACCCTACACATGGTTTTTAAAGCCTGGCATGTTAAATTAGCACTCAGTGCATACACCTTAGCAAACAAAACATCCCAAGTCTTCCACTCAGTCCAGGCGTAATTCCTGGGATTGGTTTCGAGCTGTGTTTACCTTTGGGCTGTCTCCCCCCGAAGCTTCCTTGTCGTTTTCTGACTGCGAATTGTCAGCCATCAAATGTAGGTCAGATGCTATTCCACGACTCATTTTGTACCCTGAAGAGCCTGCGCCGCGGGGGCTCGATGGGCAGGAATTTGCAGCACTGTAGAGCATAAAAAGAAGATCCTACTATTTTGTTATACAGTATATCACCACATTATGTCTCATCAAAAAGCTCTTACTGCAGCAAAGCCACTACCGGAGCTGTGAGGCTGCAGCTAAGGGGCTGTCAGGGCTTCCATTACAAACCACCTTTCACGCTTTGCTAACCCATCCATGGGATCAGAATCCTGCAGGAAGAAACCTTGCTCAGGCTTTCCTCCTCCAGACAAGGTTCAGCTGATTGTCCAGGCTGTAATGTATTTGTGTAAGATTTGCCACCTTAAGTCCACCCTAACTGCATCAGCAACCACAAATTTTCAGACACTCGTCGGAAACAAGAAACATCTTGCATGGAATTTCTGCCATATGCTTGTGTTCTGTCTGCCCCCAAAAAAATCATCTCTCCTGTGTAGTGTTTCTGCACATTTGAGAAAATGTAGCAAGCAGTGAAGCAAAAATGGGTTTGATTCTCATTTAAATCTAAACCAGTATTATTTTAAGTGTTTACAGGTGTGTGCACATACTTACACACGGATATATGTATAAAAATCATAAACTTGTCTATAAATGGGATGCATCAGCACTGACTCAGCTGACTGAATGCAGTGTTAGGCCAACAGAGCAGATACACTGTTAGAAAGCAAGAGATGGTGCCAAGCACTAAAGGAGTATCTCTTAGCACTTCACATTTTGCCATCCATCACAGAGAAACAGATAAAACTCTATATAATTCCACTGGAACATCTTTCTACCAGCGGTCCCCTGCCTTGCAGAGTCCACAGGAACTGCAGCTGCACGATGCCAATTTTCTTCTACGATCTCCTTTTAGCCAAGAGGAAAGAGAAAGTCAGCAGGTGAGGTCCATCCCCTTCCCCAAAATAATTTTGGCAGCTCTCTTGCAAGGACACACACTCTCTGCAATTCATATTGCAGCTGATTTCAAAGCAGCCCCCAGAAATTCGAAAAAAATAGAAATCTCAATAGCTGCACCTGCTGTGCCCCAGAAACAGCCTTATGTCCAAAGATAATCTTCAATCTTTGAATCTATGGTTCAAAACATCAACAACAAATAAATCTAGAGAATGTTTTTAGATCTATATACTAATGCTTTAACAATTTTACATCTGTCAAGGTCTGTTTGTCTGCCTGTTTGGCCCCTCAAGTTTTTTCTACCTCCTTTTTTACATACAGAAAGAGGCAAACACTATAGATTGGGCAATATATACTTATACTGAAAGTATCAAAGCTTCACTTCCCAAGAAATCCACCAATGATTTGCTACTAGTGATATACTTACCATAAGACAGAGATGGGATTTTTTAAAGTGTTGCACAGAAGAATCCTTGGTTAGAGCCAAAATGTGTAGCTAATTTATTTTTTTAGATATAGGTCACTGCTGCTCTGTGTTTTCACGTATCAGCTGACAACATCCCTCTGCTCTGCTCACTTCAGCATATATTGACAAAGCGACACATATGGTATAATCAAAGCAAGTTTACAAGTCTTCTACAAAACAGGATGATTTGCAGAGAAACTGTCAGGCTTTGCTCTCAAAATAGACTCAAAACTGTCATCTTTTTTTTTTTTCTGTAATACACTACTCAACAGGTGCATGAAAGCCCTGAAGAGAATTACAAAATTCATAGCGAGGCAAAGACAGTGGTGATAGATGGGATGTTATCTGAAATATCTGTGAGCTGCTCTGTCACTGGCAAGATGTGTTTTCCCTGAATTCTTATAAGAAAACAAACCTGTTACACAGACAAGTCTAGATATCTTTTCTCTCTGCTTCTATCATTTAGGCAGGTGCCATTAAACACTCCCAGACAGAGATCAAGAGCTTGGCAAGCATGCAAGAAATCAATTATCCTTACATTCAGATTTCATTAACAAGTTGTACCTTTTTAAAAAGCAGGCACGGACAGTTCTTCACTCAAATGAAGATGCAGGAAGGGAGAGGGGACAAAAAAGCTTCCAAAAGCACGTACATGACTGAAACAACTTCCAGTGCCTTGACATGGAAGTTTTGCTCCTGATCTTTCCAAGAATTTGAAAAATTCTATCTGAACTCATTTTACCCGTTTGCAAGGATGAGTTGCTTGTGTTTAATTGAGTTTGGTCCCAAGTAACAGGTGGGACAAGGGCTGCAATTACCACGGAAGCAGCAGGGCAAGGAAAATCCCAGATCACCCTCCCTGGGATCAGCCATCCTCACACTGAGCTCTGCACCTCAGCCTGTGTTTTAAAGAAAAGGTCTGCTCACTTCCAGCAGTGACTAACCAATAACAAATCTTCTGGAGTAAGAGATCAGTCCATTTTCCACACCAATAATAACCCAAACCACCATTTTTCCTGATGATGAACTTCAGGAGGACAGGGGCAAATCGGGACGTTTTAAAATGGTGTAATTTAAAATTGTCTCATTTGAAGTTGCCATAAGCATGCAAGAGCAAAAAGCAATTTAAATTGTTGGAATGCAAGAAAAATGCCAGGCTCCTGAGCAGACTGTTACACATTTGACATGTTAAACCAGAGTATCACAGACTGTTCATGCAACCACGTCAGCAGAAAGGGGGTTTCTTGAAGCAGGTAAGGCTGAGCTTCAGCCCAGCTTTGGCCTCCAAAGCAAAATACTGAATGAGAAATTTGTGCTGAGCCTGAGTGGCCCTGATCCCACCTGCAGGGTTTAAATACCTGATAGTTCCTGTGGGAGAAGGGAGAGGGCTGATCAGGTGAGCCATGTTGTCTGGAATGTTTATTGTTAAGGGAGAGATCTGGGGTTGCACAGGCTTCACTGGGGACTCCGGGGCCTCCTGTTTTTCTCTTTTTTCATTGGACAGAGCTGTGAATGTTATCTTGATGTTTGTGCTGGGAAACCTGAAAGTACAGCTGAAAAATAAAAAAAAAAAAANGTTTACAGAACGTAAGACTTTCTGCATAACTTGCACGTTATCACCTGAGCTCATTTAGAATTTATAAGCCACAGTATCTTATGTAATTACCCACAACCATCTTCATTTTACACATCACACAGAGAGAGCAACGTGACCAGAAAAAGATCCCCAGGTAAGCAACTGACATTTGTAAAGGAATACAAGCACATGCAATTCTTTCTAACAAGGGAAGGTTGTGAATTGTCTCTGCATTTCTTGAGGTTCGTCCTGATCTTGCAGTAGCCCCAAAGCAGAGCTATTTGAAGACAAAAGCTCATTATTTTATCATGCCAAGGAACAGCTTCAGCAAATGAACAAGCTGGTCCATGATTTAAAAATTAATCAGAAGCATAAACGCTGGCCAGTTTGAGGTCTAAGCAGTTTCATAGACTGGTCTAAGAGATCTGGGTTCTTTTCTCTCAAAATACCTATTAAATTAAATATATATCAATTCTAATTCTGCTCATTTACAGAGTATACTGCTGCTTCAGTACTACATTCGTCAGAGCTGAATTTAAGACCCAATTTTAGTAAACTGCCTATTTTCGTGTATTACCAAGGATTACATGCCTAAATTTAATGACGAACAATAAATTAACAATGTGCAACTGTTTAAAAATTTGAAAAATAAAATACAATGAATGTACCTTAGGACAATCTCCTTTCTACACCCCTGTGCACAGCATTTAGAATTGAACCCAATTAAACAGGACAAGCTGTTTCTGACTTCTCAGTAAATAAATTTGCTCAATCTTGAGCAAATAAGAAACTTAATTTTGTCTCAACAAAAGCATCTATAAAAATACAGTTCAAATAACTTTACTACCTCCTCGTTCTTAAGTTGTTAGACTACACTGAGCACTAAACCCACGATGACATTTACACACCTCCCACGTGATGAGAAGGACTTCCCAACGACACTATGCCCAGAAACAAACCTCACAGAATGCTGGGGCTTGGGTTTGTTTTGCTTTTAAGTGCTTCTAGGAAGATCTAGTTTTCTACAGAAAGGAAACAAGCGCATGCTGGAACAAGGGGTGAGAAATGAGCTACGAATGCAAAATACAGACTGTAAATAAAAGTGATCATTTCTCTGGAAAAATATATTAAACATAAAAGTGATGTAAGAATTGGCAGGAACACTCAGCTGCGGGGTAGCCTTAAAAATGAACTCTCATGTGTTTTGGCTTTCATATCTTAAAATGAATCTAAAGATGTTTATAGAACAAAGGCAGCATTTGATTTTCACTGTGTCCCTTGCCACATGCACCACAGCGGTTCTTTTTCCCCACAACCCACACTCAAGGATCAGGAAGAGGAGAAAGAATTGACAGTGACCTTCCTTTTCTCTCTGCCTTACTTCTGAGTACGGACCGTGTCCGCATTTAACAGACGACCTATTTCTGAAACATGCTCAATGTACTAAATTGGGAACAGAATCTATGCCAAAAAACTGCACACGCATTTCAGCAAGGAAGTTAAATGGACCAATTTCTGGGTTGGGTTTTTTTAATATATTCAGTAACGACTCATTTCTTCACTTTTTCCAGTAGAAAGTATTTTGTGCTTGTATCGTTTTTACTGACAATTGAAAGGGGTCTTGGTTGTTTTGCTAATAAAAATACTTTCCAAGCATGTCTTTTAAGCAGCAATAATAACAACACTCAAGTGTATGCAAAGACAGCCAAAGATTAAGTAAAAATCCCTGTGAGAAAGAGAACAACAACATCTGTTTGACACAGATTTAAATTTTAGTCACCTTCCCCATGCATTTATGAGGCTATTCCATACCTGCAAATTTACCTGAAGTGCTTTTAAGACCAAATTTATTTCAAGTCCAGAAAAATGTGGGAAGAACTGGACATGGCTTTAGGTGCTAATTCCCTGCTTCCAGTCCTTATTGCCTGGTAAAAAACCAGCCCAGTACACAGCACTGAGGAACTGGAGTCCTCCACTCACTTCAGTACCAGCAACACGGAAAGGCAGAGAATGAACGCTCAGCAATTCCTTTGATATTCCACGTAGGCACACACACATTAAAAGATCTCCCTTCTTACCCCACTGCACCCCTGAATGCATCGTTTCCCTCTGGGCATCTCCAGCAGACAAGGCAACAGCACAGACACGGGGCTCTCAAATGTTCCTCGGGGTTGGAAGAAAAACCCCCACAAAAAGCAGCCCCAAACACAGGAGCTTTGAACAACCAGGGGGACTCCAGAGGTTCTCCACGTGCCAAACCAACTCAGAACTGACAGTCAGGAAAACCCAGAGGCATCCCCAGTGCAGTTTACATTTCCCATGCTGAGCCTGAAAGGCCGGTGTAAGTAAGGAAGATACAATGTACTTATAAATCCCCGTCTCGTTAGAGCAATAAATACCTGAATATTATCAAAGGACCACATCTGTCAATTGATTCATATTTGCAAGTAGTTTTTTTTTAATAGAAGCATATTTTTTATAGCCGGAATTCAGCCAAAAAGCAGAATAAAGAGTGTACACTAACCAATAGAATTCCTGAATAAATTACAGTTATGCAAATGTATTATATTTACATCCAAAATCAAAGTACAGAACACGTTCTAATTTGATCAGGATCAAGTTGGTTTTGGCATAGTCTTTAGTTATACAATGAACTAAACAAAAACCACAGAACACCCACAGGGAGAGACCTCATCAAACATTTAGTCCTCAAAAAGCTGAATTGGATTTTACTCACTGTTCAAACGTTTACAATAGTTTCACAATACACTACCACAGGATGGCATGGGAGGACAAACTCATCTAGACAACCCACTTACCAAAAAACCTCAAAGAAATGAAGCAGTTTTGTAAGCTGTTTTGTACATTTATTGATGACAAGTCCACGTGCTTCCTATGGAGCATCACAACGGAGCCACTGCGTGACCCAGGGAACCACAGAGGAGGTGTCACATCCAAAATGCCATCTCATTACCTCAATTATTCTTTTTCAAATTAAAAAAAAAGCTCCTTGTGGATTGACCAGTGGAAAACAGACAAGAAGCATCACACCATTTCAAACTATTCCAGAAGAAAATCTGCAGTTCCCAGGCAAACACAGCCATGCTGGTGCAGGCAGGAGCTCTACAGAGTTTAGGAGCTTTGCAGGGTGCCAGAGAAGTGTGCCAGGGTAAAACGTGCAAAGTCTGGTTTTGTCACATCTGTATTTCTAACGTTTTCTCCCTTCCCCTCAGCAGTTCTGTCCATCCTGCAGGGAAAAGCTGATGACACACTTGTAGTTCTGCCTGTGTGAAAATCCCACCTGACTGGGAAGGAGGAATTTCGTCCTGTCTTTATCTGGGAAACCAAAACACAGCAGTAGGAATTCAATTTCTCCCCTGTACATAAACCCTGCTGTGACACCCAGTGCCTCAGTATCCTTTGAATTATTCCAGTTTAATTGCCGTCTAAGAACCAGGACCAAAATCAGACAGAAGCTGCCACGCCACTTTGATCAGCAGGTTCTTTTATCAGCACCTCCAGATTTTACATTCAAATAGATTATAAGGGTTCAGCAGTGATAACCCCTGAAGTCATGGTAGTTACAACTGCACAGCTCAATTCTTTCACACTGACTGTGATACTGAACCCCTGTTAACTTAAAGATCCCCTGAGATTTAAACAGATCTAAAAGAACAACAAGATGCCTGTTTTTGAACTCTTGTTGATTTACTGAGAGCCAAGGACAGCTTCGACTTTTCACATTAAAAAGCCAAGACTCAAAAAAGAACCCAGTCAGCATCTGGGAGATTGCTCGTGTCAATTTTTGACTTCAAATACTTTCAAGGTGAACACGGGCAGCGCCAACTCCCCACAAAGAGAAGCAGAGGTCGTTATCAACATCTGCACCACCAAACACAGCTTTTCCACTTCCGTTTTCTCTGACAGCACAGCAGCCTGAGATGATACTATTTGTACTTCCTTCTGCTATTTTGATCAGAGAGCTAACAAAAAACCATGGAAATCACCATACTTCTAGCTATGGTCTCCTTCTCATGGAAGGGAGATGTGAAACTAATCCATTTTCAAATTCCTCTTACCTACCTACTTGTGATCTACTTCCCAACTGGTCTTTCCCCTTGTTCCAATAAAAATGACTCTCACAGCCAATTCACTTATTTATACTTCTGGCAGAAGATGTGCACACTGACACTTAACCACCTACAGTGCACACTCCCAGGCCCACTTTTGAAATACTTGTATTTTGAAAGTCAAGCAAAAATTGAGTTTTTACATCTTTCAGAGAGAACTAGAGAGAAATCGAGCTTGGAAGGGACCTCTGAAGGTGTCCAGCCCAATCTCCTGCTCAAAGCAGGGTAAATTCCAAGTCAGACCAGGTTGCTCAGGGCCTTGTCTCTCCAAATTCTGAAGCCTTCCAAGCATAGAGTTGGGCAACTCATTTCCTCTAATTACACTCTCAAGCAGTGAAGAGTTTTCTCATTTGTACAGATACAAATTCTTCACTGCAGCTTCCACAGCTGCCTTGTGCCCACAGTGTGAGCCTGCTGGCACGGCCTGGCTCCAGGCTTTCTACAACCACTCTTTAGGCAGAGGAAGGCTGCACTAAGATCCACCTTTGGGCTTCTCCAGGGAAAAAAAATTAAATAAAATCGAGGTCCTTTAGCCTCTCCTTCTGCTCTGAGCATTCCAGCAGCGAGTCCACTCAAGCAAGTGCCCACTGGAACACAGTTAGTGGAAATTACAACTTGATTGACTTCCTGCTAATGAGTAAATTTCAGCATGAAAGCACAAGGACCCCAATTTCAACTTTTCTCCATTTGCTGCTTCATTTATTATTGATTCCATCACAATGGATTAATAGGATATTAATTATAGATTAAACAATATGTGGCTGTGGTTTTTAACTAATTTTTAAATAAACAAGACTTAAAAGATGAGTCTTAACAAATACAACTAGAAATACCATGGAAGTGAAAAAAGCTCAAAAAATTGAAGTATGATTACATATTTCAGTGTCTGAATTTTCTACCAAAAGCTTTCTGACTGCTCAACACCAAGAGCAGGCATACTGAATTATTCACATCCAGAATTTATTTTTAAGACTTTGGGCTGTGTTTAACTGAACTGGAAGTCAATACCACAGTCCATTTCCGGAATAGAGTCATCACCTTTAGAGCTAAAAGAATCAACAAAGCCAAAACTTATTAAGAAGACAAATTGAACTGAACTGATGTTGTTATTTCAAAATAATCTAGAGGTACCCAACAGTTTAAAGTCTGGGCTTCCAAGCTAATAACGAAGGTAGATCTATAAATCCATCCAAATAGTCATATATTGAGTAGCCACCTGAAAACTCCCAGCACTAAATAATTACTAATAAAGTAAAGGTTATTAAGAAAATACCACACAAGTTTTTACAGTAAGCATTGTCTTGACTCCTTAAACAGAAATAACTGTTGAGGTATTTGTTTTACAAAGTCTTCCATAGGATTACATTAAAAAAGTGTTGTTGTAACACTTTGCCATCAGTAAGAGTATAGGAAAAGTTATCATGGAAACACTGAAAAAGAGTGATCCAGTATAAAACTAGTCAGATAATAATAATTTTCTTATAATCCTAAACAGGTGTAACTTTCTCAGTGGGTAATTTGCTCATGTAGGTACTTGTTCACCTACATGAGGTACCACCTTGTGCTCCTGCCAGAGATTTTAGCTTTAACATGGCATTTATAAACCTTTCTCCATTGCTGGCAATAGGAGTATCTGGTTTTCTCTATTGATGGGGGACTGGTGATGAAAAAAAATTATTTATATTAATGTAAACACAAAGCCCAGCTCCTAGAGTAGATTTTGACAAAGGAAGTTTTTGATGTCCTCCTGCTTGCAGCTGACCAAACCTGTGAGAAACCACCCCAGCCAGAACACGGCCTCACTTCCTTCAGGGCCATGTCCACATCCATCGTGGTGGGATGGATTCCTCCTCCTCCTCCTCCCTGCTTTGAAACTAAGTCCTGATGTGGCTGATTTACCATAAATTTACATTCAATTATGCTTGGCCATTACTAGTCAGGACACTTCTAGAGGTTACCCAAAAAGCAACTGCCCTTTAAAGAGTGGCAGCTTTTTCCTCTGGGGACTGAGTCCCGACCTCACACGTGTTCCCCTTAATTCCCTGTATCCTTTGCAATTGATTTCTGTGGCCCAAGGATCAATCGTTGCACAGCACGTCCTCCACACAGAGACCAGCAGGGCTCGAGGCACGCTCGACCTCCAACGCCGTAAAGGAACAAAACACTGGCAGATTTTTAAAGCAGCAATTAGAATTTTTATTCTGAGCACTGGGCATTCTCTTCACAAGGATTTGGGTATTTTTTCAGGTGTGCCATCGCTGTCTACACAGTGCCATCTAACAGGATGGAAAACACCCTAAAGAGCAAGATCACTGATCCATCTATCTCTACCCTCAGATCTCTTAGGATTCAAAAGCAAAGATCTATGCAGCATCAGAAGTGTTGAAATATTGCTGTAGCCTCACGTTAATTCAAGTTGGCCAATAAAACACTTGTAGCAAATTGTAAGCAAAGGCTGGAAATACAATCTAGCTGTAAATTACTGGCTCCCCCATGGGAAACCTCGGTTACAGACTTCCCTGCTCCTGTTTCAGCCAGTGCATAATAAGAAGTATGTGAAGTTGTTGGTTGATATTCCTTACAGGAACGGTGCTGACCTGCCTCAGAAGGGTCTGGAACAAGCCTGCCTGCATCAAAAAATGATCCTATGACAGCAGAATATTGATGACGACAACAGGAACATTCCTGAACCACCAGCAGCAAATACAAACTGAGTAATAAACACATGACCCCATCTGAAATGGTGTTCAGCTCATTCCCACTCACAGAGCTGACGTCATGAGAAACTGGGCATTTTTAACCCTGTGTTCACAGCAGTTTCTCTAAGGGGATTTACGAGTTTAGACTGAAAAGAGTGTGCTGAAGTTGTTCCACTACAGCAAAATTTTGCTGCAAACGTAAAGGATTCTATTAACAACTCGAAGCTGATCTCACTCCTCCCCTGCATTATTACGCTACGGAAACGGGCGTTAACAGTGTATCACAGATTTTCAAAGGTTCTTGTTTCAGCAGCCAGGATCTCTTTTCTTTCCCTACCAACCACACAACGCTGGTACCGATCAGCAGCAAAAAGATTTAGGTTATCTTACAATCATGGCAATGTGCTGTGGATAATTAAAATTACCTATCTCAAAATCGCAAATTTCCACTGCATTCCTCTCTTTTCTTAAAGGGCAAAATATTTAAACCAGCAAGAAGAGAAAAAAAAAACCAGAAACCCAAACAAAACCTACAGAATTTCAATGCAGTAGCCCTGCACAGGCTGCAGGACTGAGAAAGCACTTGGCCTGCAGGCAGGAGTGTAGGCAGCAGTTACTGTAGAAACCGAGCTCTTCCCTGCTTTTCTCCGAGCAAAAGAAAGACACAAAAGAGCTGGAAAACAGCGATCGATGGGAAGCAGCTTATAAAGCTGCTTGTCACATCTGCTGCAGGAAAACCAGACACTAATTCATTAAAACTGCTCATGTAATGCCTCTGGAATTTGAGGCTCCCCAGCCTGTGAATACAAAAGAAACTCCGCCTATGGAAACACTGCATTTTCGGGTGTTTAGCATCTCTGTACACAAAAGCCGTATGCAGAGCCAGGTTGTGTGGTCTCAATCTCTACATTTCCTACTAAACTATAAAAACAATTTAAAATTTGTCCAAAAGCTCGAGTGCCTCTACCTTTGCCAAATTGCAAACAGTCCCAACAGAGCCTACATACATCACTCTATAACACAACAGCTTCCTGCTTAAAAAACACAAACAAAACACTTGCAACAGGAAAACAGAAATCAATTATCATTTTCTCTTCCTTCCAGATAACTGCATTTAACCATAAATATGCAAGCTCCAATGTTCTCCACGACAGTAAATGCCATTCCAAAACTTCCCACAAAGCACAGGATTTCCAACCACAGCTGAGCCAAAGTTGACAAACCAAACCCACTCAATCCTTTACCACCGAGCTGGCTGCTCAGAGGTGCCTGGCACCTCAGCCTCAGTCACAGGGTACTCATGGGGGTGCAAAAGTTCATATGGAAACACCGGGGTTCTAATAATATCAATCAGTGTTAAATAAAAGCTATCAGCGAAGCAAACCAAACAGACAGTTCCTGGCATCTCACATTCCTTACAATTAAAGCAGTAGGAGGAGTACAGTGAACAAGTGCTGTCATGATGTGTTTTGACGCAAGCATAATCATAAAAAAAGCACTTGTGACTCATACATTACTTTAGTAACAAAAGCCTTCATTTATTACCTCATCAGAGACCTGCATTCCATCGCAAAATTATGTCCAAACTTCCTAAACGTTACCAAGAGAGCAGTTACCCACTGAGGCAGGGCTGCACAATGATTATTCCTGATTCGAGGAAGCAAAGTTCATTTTAGATGGGCTTTTCAAGGCAGAGCTCTGCTTCCAAGAGCAGCACAACCCTTTATTTGACACAGAAATCCATGACTAACTCGGGCCATTGAAGAATGACAAAAACTGCTTCCTACCAACTCGAACTCTGAGCAGACAGCAGTGTTTAATTTCCCCCCTAAATCTGCCTGTCTGGTCAAAGAACAGGCTTTTTTCAGCCTCCTCTCACACAGCTACGGGCATTAATTAAATTTCACAGTTGCCTACCTAAAGATGTCTAATGGTCAAGAGCCATTCCGCATTTGCTTCACTGTAGTGATACTGCTGGGCTGGGAATCTTAACAGAAATCAAGATTTTGTATTATATTCTGAGATTTTTTTTTACACCAAGCGTGCTCTCCAGAATGTTTGTTCAAATTACTTTTCAATTTTCCTTCTATTTGCAAATTCCTAAAACTTTTCTCCTGAATGTGCAGACCCTCTAGAAATGTTCTATGCACTGACTGCTGCACAATGTGACATAAATTTAGGTTCCTTTGTCACTCGTGTGGGTACTCAAGAACCAATCAAGACGCCAAAGAGTCTGAAAAGCCACAAAGTAAAGAAACTAATCTACAACAAGCACGTTGTTATTGGAAAATATCCTTCAAGGAGCACTCCTGAGCTATTCTGAGACCATGCCAAGTTCTCAAATCAAGGGCTGTGTAAGGGGCAGCAGGAAAGTACAGAAGGATAAAAGCGAATAAAAACAACAGACATGATTTAACCAGTCAGAGAGTCACGCAAGTGGAAATCTGTCCAGGAATAAAAAAATAGACTCAATAAAAGTTTTCATGAGAACACAGGCCAATCATTGTCATGTACTGAAGGAGCACCAGCACAGAGAAGGAAAGGGTACAGCACGGCCATGAGGCAAGGGATTAATGTCCCCAAGCGTGAACTTGGGCCCACGTTTGTCATCTGTCTCTAGAGTGAGTGAAAATGGGCAGACACTTCATGATGCCCATGACACAGAAGGGAAAAGCCTAAAGTGGTTTGAATCAGGGCTAGGGATGGCGATGTTGCACTGGTTTAAAGGGAGTTTAGGTGTAGACACACACATACACTCCTACTCACACCTCTTCAGTATTAAGCAAAATGAAACCCGCTCCAAACAACATCTCCAAAGTAATGAACAATACAAACCAAGATTCCCGAAGCACAGGTGCCTACCAGGCTCTTTGCAACAAAAGCCTGACCTTGGGGATGTCTCATGGGATACAGGGATGTGACAGCTCAGTGCTGCCAAACGGGGCAGGCTCTCCCTGGCCTCCTGCACCATGACTCCAGTTCCCTGCTTCCAGGAGCCACTGGTATCTCCAGTGATATACACTGATTCAGCAGAAAACTACCCGAGTTGAAATGTAAAAGTCTGCAGATACTTTAGTAAATTTAAGCCATCTCACATAGTCTAATCTTGCTTCCAAAAGACATCATGAGACCTGAATTTAAAAGCTGTGCTGTACTATACTACACAAGACAACGCTCCCAATATGCAACTGTTCTAACCATTCTCTTTGAAAGCTTGAAATCTGAACTAATATAGAAAGACAAGCTTCCAAACTAATTTCTGTGCTACTTTCTTAAGTATAACCAAGGCACTGCTGTCCCTTTCATTAGAAAACACTGACATACTGGATACACAACAGCTCGGTAGATCCAGTGGGTTTTGAACTCCAAGGCACACCAAAGGTTAGGGATAGCAGCATTCACACGGGAACAGTGTATGCAAGAAAGCCTGAAGGACCAGCAAAAACAGCACCAACAGTCTTCAAAAACAGGGAGCTGGGAGAGAGTTAGAGAGTTCACCCTGCACGCCAAGTAATCCCCTTCAAAACCCAAGGGATTGGTTTTAAAAGACAAGGCAAAGCTCTTCCTTGATAAAAACTGCTGGAAAAGAGCACTGAAATTTCATCATCTGCCTGCCCATGAAGTATTATTCCCATTTTCAAAAACAGATTAAATGGATTTGTGACTTGGCCAAGCTGTTTTGGCAAGTGTGCAACAGAGCTGGGAACAGAACATATTTTTCCCAACACCCAATCTTTGTTTAAACCAGTGGATCATCCTCCAAGTCTTCCTTTTCTACAACCACTTTAAGAGGCAAAACATCAGGTGAGAGGCATGTCTTCAGGAAAAGGGAGATTAGTTCATTAAATTAGACTGAAGTACCTCAATCAGAGTTTGTTGCACGAGAGGAGCTGTTTAAGGAGCACAGAAGTAGTGGCTGTGAAGCCTACATGGCAAAAAGTAACACACACATACATATATCTTAAGCAATATATCACATCCTCCCAAACAGAGCTAAAGGAACTTTCATTTCATCAGTACTTTGCTATTACACCACGAAAACTGCATATTAAATGCATACATTCCAATTAAAATCTATACAGTTAGATATTGAAGGGTTTGAAGATGCTAAATGACACAAACTTCATTTCCTACGTACCTGTGAGAAGCAAGGCTTTTTTCCCCTTTACTGAACAGAAGAAAATTAAAGCAATATTTCAAGTAATTAAAAAAATAAAGAAGAAAAAGCTAGAATTTATACCTTAATACTGAAAAAACGTGTAGAGAGAATGGATACTTCATTTGCTTTCCTTTAGTAACGAGGAGTTCCTCATTCCAGGTGACAAACAGCTGTCAGGTTACTACAAGTGTTACTCACTCCTGTTACTCGTCCTGTGCAGAACCACCCAAAAACATCCCCACAATGCATGGCTGGAGGTGCTCAACAACAAGGGCACGTCCTACCCCTGGTGATACTGAAGGACTCACTTTCATTTTGTTTATCTGTCTTATATCTACTGTTTTTAATTAACCATACTCCTACCCTGCCCCATACCAACAGAATGAAATTGCAAAATCTTTCACTGGCCAGAAAAAGCCAGACTTTTTTTTTTTTTTTTTTGCTATAACCAAACTCTTTTAGCGATGAAAACACTATTTTCACTTTTCTTTTTATTTCTTGTCATATGTAAATCAAGGGCACTGCTGCACACTATGCAGCCTGGGTTTACTCTAACTGCATTCCTGCAGCCAGGGTCGGAATCCACAACGACTGGATCAATCCCTCACAACAAAGAACATGTGGTGGAGGGTGATGACAAAAGCATCTCCTTAGGTTGTGTGAACCAAACCCAACCTGAGGTCTTCTGAGAATAAACCAACCATGCCTTGAGAGAAGTTTCTTTTGGTTTAGCTTCAAATTCCAACCTTTTTATTATTATTATTGTTATTTTGCGATTTAGCTCTTCCAGACCATGGAATTTTCTACAAACGGAATTTCTAAAAGGAAAAAAATGGTCCTGGTACCTAATACATTGTTTCACTCTGCTTAAACCTCCTGTCATTCTGTGAGACAGCCAGAGCCAAAGCTACTTTGTAGGCAGTAACTGACACAGTATCAGTCAAAGACTTCCTGGGTAAAATTAACAAGGAGCTGACTCTTCCTCGGGAGCACACTAACTGATGTAGTTAACTTTATAAAATGATTGAAATGCTGAAAAAAGCTGCAATCACCTCCTGAGAGGTTCTTGGACAGAGGAAGATCCTGCCAAACTGCTCAAACAATTAAACTTCCCTCGATGAGCAGTGATTTGCAAAGCTTTGCTACACAGAGATATAGCTGAAGAAAGGTGTCTTACTTTCGTCCTCCCTGGAAAAGTGACATTTATCCAAGTCAGGCTTCCCCAGTTTATCAGCTGAGCATCTTCCCTCAATGGAACCGTCAAAACAGTCACATAACAAAAAATCCTCCAAATTATCAATTATAAACTCCCCACACACCTGTAAGCTGGACCTTCCCTCCAGCAGAATACCATTTGCTCTCAAAATTACATTTCCGTCACGCACAAATATCGATTGCTACGAATTCATACATTTTTGTAGTGAAATTCCAACGTAGGATTGCATATTTAACAATTTCAGCAGTCATAGGATTACTTCAAAATTCCACTGCAGAATCTACTTATCTGGCAAAGCTGAAGAGATGCAAATGAGTTCAATGCATATGCTGCTGCACAAAGAGAACTGCAAACACTAATTTTCACAGCACTTAAATTAACATGTTTCCATTTACACGTAAGAACCAACTGATATTTGAAAGATTTGGATTTTCAGAAAGATGTGCTGTGATGAAATGAAATCTTAATCCCTAGTTACAGGATGTGTTTCCTAATTTCCTATATGTGTACAGCATTTTACTACACTTCTGTCAATAATTAATTTTGTCCTGAGAATATATATTTTTTTCAATCCTTATGTCAGTACAGGAAGCACCACAAAAAAAGTGGCATTTCCCATAATAACCAAGGTGGCCCCAAAGTTAAACTTCTCATAAATACAGAAGTAGCAGCAAATGCTACTACAGATTTGGAGTCCGTTTCCCTTGTTTTTAACTCATACATTCAATTATTTTATGATCTTAGGAATATCCATCTGGAAAAGTAAAAGACTAATATTCTAAATCCCATTAAGAAAAAGCAAAAATGGAGATGGATAACTAAAAGATGAAGCTAATAGAATTTTAACAATTCTAGAGGGCATGACCATGGCCTTACCCAGCACTCTAATAACAGAGCTGGAAAACCATAACTGGAAATCACTTTTCCAGTACACAACAACGTGCAGGCTTTAAGGTAGAAAAGCCAAAAACTATGATAACAGACACCTTAGATGATTAAAACCAGTCTGTATAAACCTACATTTTTTCAACATCCTTTCTCAAAATAAGAAATAATCAGGATTATTTTACAAGTCGCTCGTTAAATGTTAACTTTAATGCACAAGTTTGTTTGTTGTTTTTTAGAGTTAAAAAGGTGCATTAGATATTTTTAAACTACCACTACTTTAATCATCACCAGGAATCACATCACAAAGACCTTACGAGCACTAATTAGTTCATTTATATCTTTCACTCAGTTTTGCTCACTCTCCTGAGAAAACAGCAGTCAGTTTACATGAAAGTGCCAGGAGAATTAGTGACTTTTCCCCAAGAACTGCAAAGGTAACAAGACAGGACACCTTCACCTGATGCAGAGAGCTTGAAAGACAACATAAAACCTTGAATCCTTCATCACCGCTCAGAAAACAAAACACTAAAGTTCAACAGAGACAACAGAAACTGGTTATCAAATATCTGTGTTTGAAGATACGTCTGTGGTGAAGCGCAAAATGAGAACCATCAACCACACGAACAGTTTGGACCTACTAAAAATAGCACCAGCACAGCTTTGTTGCTTTTCCAGTCCAACTTCACTGTCCACAGTGGTCTCTTTTCTTTGTCTTACTCCAGAGTTTGTGGATCACATCTGTGACTGTGAACCCACGACCAGAAGCAGTAAGGATCTCTCCTGCATGGGGAGTAGGTGGCCAGGGACACCTCTGGTTGTTAAACCCCTCAGTGATACAACCGACTAAACCACCACCAACTGACCCAGCAAAACAATGGTTTTTAAGAAGAAAATAGTATTCTTTGGGGTTAGTGTGAGAACCTGCCCGCAAGGGATTCTAGTGGTGCCAGAGCCAGCATAAGGAGGCAGCTGGACCCTGCAGACAGGATCAGGAATCACAAAGAGTAAGACCTTCCAAGAGGAGACAACTTTCACACTGGCCCATGTTTAACATCTTTATCTGTGATCTGGTCAAGGAGACTGAGGGCACCCTCAGTCATTTTGCAGATGATGCCAAGCTGGGTGGGAATGCTGTTCTGCTGGAGGGCAGGAAGGCTCTGCAGAGGGATCTGGACAGGCTGGATCCATGGGCTGAGACCAATGGTTGTGAGGTTTAACCAGGCCAAGTGCTGGGTCCCGCACTTGGGTCACACCAGCCCCTGCTGTGATCCAGGTTGGGGCAGAGTGGCGGGAAAGCTCCTGGTGGAAAAGAGCCTGGGGGTGCTGGTCAGCAGCAGCTGAACAGGAGCCCAGGTGGCCAAGAAGGCCAATGGCACTTGGCCTGTACCAGCCATGGTGCGGCCACAGGACCAGGGCAGTGCCCATCCCCTCTGCTGGGCACTGCTGAGGCCTCGCCTCAAATCCTGTGACCAGTTTTGGGCCCCTCACTACAAGAAAGACACCGTGGGGCTGAAGCACGTCCAGGGAAGGGAACAGAGCTGTGGAAGGGGCTGGAGCACCAGGAACAGCTGAGGGAGCTGGGGGGGCTCACCCTGGAGAAAAGGAGGCTCAGGGGGGACCTTCTGACACGAGGGTGCAGCCAGGTGGGGGTCGGGCTCTGCTCCCAGGGAATGAGGGACAGGACAAGAGGAAAAGGCCTCAAGTTGTGCCAGGGAGGTTTAAGTTGGATAGGAGGAAAACTTTCTTCACAGAAGGGGTGGTCAGTCCTTGGCACAGCTACCCAAGGCAGTGGTGGAGTCCCCATCCCTGGAGAGATTTAAAAGATGTGTGGTTGTGGCACTTGGGGACATGGGTTAGTGGTAGCCTTGGCAGTGCTGGGTCAATGGTTGGACCCAACGACCTTGAAGACCATTTCCAACTAAAAAATTCTATGATTCTATGAAAGGCTAATAAAACTGCTTTAGCAATCTTATTAATATTTTCCCATATGCTAATGGAAAAAGCTGCACTTCTGACTTGACAGGAAACTAATCCCAAGCCTCTCCCCTTCTCTTCCCAGGGATTGTTTTTCAGGCCCACCAGTAAACTAATCTGACTCGAGCACACAACATGAACACCAGAGCTCACACACAGGGCAGGACAGGATGGTTCTTTCAGCTTTAGCTCCCAATTAGTTTGTTTTAATTAACCCAGAAACCAAAGGGTTAGTTATGGTTTATCTGCAGGGCCTGAATTTCACTTAAAGGTATGGTTAAAACAAGGAGAAAGTGCTGTTTTAATGAACCCGTATTGCTGTAGAGATCTAATGTGAATGTTTAAAAAAAGGCTTCCATAAACAGGAACCATGAGAAGGATACTTTTAATTACTGCAAATGCTTGAAAAATTAAGTTTACCAATATATTTAAAATGAGAAGCAAAAGTCCTCTGTAACAGTGTATCCTTTAACTCAATGCACTTCCAGGAGAAAACTGAATTTAAAAGAATAATCTATATAAAGAAGTATGCAATGCTAAGCCTGTTACCTACAGTGCACACAAATAACTACGAGATGATTCATTCTGAAAAGCTCACCAAGTCCAATTAATTTTGTGTGAAGCCTGATCCCATCCAAGAGGTAACACTCCCTAAAATGTTATGAAACACACAGCAAAGATGCAACGTATTTGTGTGTACATTAAAGTTTTATCTACTGTTGCTCTCCAGAGCTCCCCAGCCCATCGGTCTGGGTCAGTGCTCACTCAGAGGTTTCGTACCACAATCCACAGCACAGAGCTGCTGCAAATGAAGAGTCACAAGCAGTCTGGGAGCTTGAGCCGTCATCAAAAATCAGTTTAAAATCAGAAAAGGCCTATAGAGTGCCTGCTTCACATCATTTATCTAACCAAAGATGACAAGGGATGAGGGAAAAACCCTGCCATTTCACAGATGTGAAACATAACAGGAAAAAATTGACACAAAGAAGAGGTATCACAGCTAACTAATGAATATAGACCAAGTCCCAAAAGATTAAGTGTAAGGTCATTTTATCTCTCAATTACAAGTTGAAAATAATCAGCCTGGTCTCCACAGTTTCAATGACACTACCACAGGAGTTACCCGGGATGGCACAAAAAAAATAGTGGGGGGGGGGNCAGTGCTTGACACTGACAGAGGGGAGAAAACCTCTCAAAAATAAACAGCTTGTAACAAAAAGTAAGTAATTCATGGCCTAGGCTGAAGTGGGGGCATGTGCTGGTCATATGTTCAGCGTATGTTACTGGCACCACTCACCAGCATGTTCCATGTTGTAATAGCTTAAACATTTAGAGCTGAAATGTGCTGCCTTCAGGGACGACATGATCTGGGCAGCCCTGCCGAAACACACACCACTCCACACGAACACAGGCTAATTTTGGCTCACAGGTTATTTCTCCATACTCCAAACAATGCTTTGCTTGGCACTAACTCACTTCAAGAGCTTATATTAAATATAACCAGTGGTAGCATGAAGCAACCTTTACAAGCAGCAGACTCAGTTTATCTAAGATTACATAAAATGACTACTGTAGTGTCTGTGGCTTCTCGAGGCCACTCTGTGCCTGGATCCAGGCACACGTTTCAACTGCTCAGCACCCTCTGAAGTTGTGCACAACTCCTCTGTGCATTCACCACCTCAAACACAGCAATACAGAACATGATGCCACCCGTGGCCCAGATGACAGTGAAATGCAATGGTGATGTTTTAAGACTCCAAAACACAGGGGGGAAAAAGCCTGATTCAGATGGAGTTCAAACATGCAACTTCAAACACCTGCTGTCTGCAGCAGCCAGCTCTGCCTCCCCACTCCAGTCATTTCCACTCTCGTCAGAGTTGCACAAGAATGCTGCTTCTGCTGCTCACACTCCCTTTCTTTGGGGAAGGATCACCCCCTCTGCTGCCCAAATCAGCCCCTTCTGCACCCAAACCAGTAGCTACTATTAGATCTATTTACTTCCTTTTCAATACCTATCATGTGGTATTTTCATTGTAAATCCCCCAGAGCGATTGCTCTTTCCTCTGTATTTTTGTATGAAATCATTACCTGCACAAGTCAAATCCTGTCTCCATTTAGAACGTCTTTAAGAGGGTTATTCTAATGACTTAAAGATGGTGTGAACCATCACAAGCATCTAACGACCTTTCGGATTTAAAAATAAAAGTCTCCTTCATTCAGTGAAGAACTTGATCAGCCCAGCTCTTTGCTCTATCCGTGTCAGACACTGTCAGTATGCTCTCAGTCAGCAATTTATTTACCCCAAAACATCCCTACAAAAACACAGAGCAGTTGTATACATCCTCTTCTTTACATCTCCTGGGGAAAGCTGGAACAAGCAGCTCCCACAAAAACAAAACAGTCACAAGAAGGACCAAACTGTGCTGGTGTAACACACCCAGTAACCAACGCTTCCCTAACCGGAGCCCAGAGATGTCCCAGCTGAAGTGCAATGTCACTGCAACAGGCTCCCAACCCCCCTGCGACTTACCTATATTTATCTGAGAGTAATTAACCCTAAACTACTTAGACCTTCCAGATCAGGAATTTAACTGGAGGAACAAGAAAACCACCAAACGCTGTAACGTCAAATGTTGCTGCAAAAAGAACAAGTTGCAGAAACAAGAGTTTCCTTGGGGACGAGGCACATCAACACCTTTCACTGAAAGAATGGAATCAGAGTCTGAGTTTTATGAGAATTACCAAAAACACACCCTGCCTCCTCCAGCCTCTCAAACAAAGAGACCTGCACCACACATTCCCACACTGCCATCTCCCAGGTTCATTTCCACAAAGGCAGGATTTTTCTTTTTTCATTTCAAAAACTCTGGAAAACCCTGATTTTTACAACCAACATTTTTGATTAAACCACCTTACTCAGTTTCTTCTCCCTATACCCAAAATCACACTCTCCCACACTATGGTTATTTTGTATTCTATGTAATCATGCTTTCAAGCTCTTCACATGAAGTTCAATTATTTTATGGCACGCTTTTCAGCAACACAGCAGCTAACACAAAGAATCCACATAGACAAATACAAATAATCTGTCCTTCAGCTAAGTCATTAAGGTGAAATAACTTTAAAACACTACCCCCCAAACTTAAAACTTTTACAGAAGTTTATTTTATCCTTCTGGCTGAGGGCTGAATTACTTATATTCAGATGCTTCTTTGGCTCTTTTGCAAGGCTTGCATGCTTCTTTTCTTTAAAGGCTTCAAACCACCCAGTCTGCTGATAGCCCTAGATAAGAGTGAATAACCTCACGTAAGAATCTTGAGTACTTACTAGTCCACAGCAGACCAAACTTATTTATAGCTAAGTAGCAAGCTGGGGTTAGTGATCTCTTGCAGGCTCAACAATCTTCCAACCTCAGAATAACCACCCCATAAAACAAGCAGGGCTATTTCACTACTGACAGGAAAGTCAACATCTGTGTACGAGGGTGTGCTGGCAGATGAGTGCTCTGGCTGCTTGCACTGCAGGAGACAGCAAAGGCCATTCATAACGGGCCAAAATTCATGAAGGAAATTTAAAATCTTCATCAGGAGTTGCTTTGAATTTAACTTGTATGTTTGAAATAGAGAAAGGTGGAAGGATCTGAGTTCTTCTCCCAGCTGTGAACGAGGTTTTTCATTTTATCTTCTGATGGTTTAACAATTTGTGCCAATTTTTTCTGAGGTAAGATTCCCTATATCCTACGATGCAGTTAAGGAAAGATTACTATATGAGAAAACAGCATCTTAGGCCACCAAAATATCTTCAAAAAAGAAAACACAGAAAGAAACAAAGCAAACTGAGTATTTTTTAAAGTTCTAACAGAATTCTGGCAGATTCTCAAGTCTCATGAAGTTTTGCTACAGAAGGGGTGGATATTCATAGACCAGTTGCATTTCTCAGCTTTACGGACAGACCAATACCAGGAAAAGGTTTTAAAAACAAAGGCTTGAATTTCAATTTAAGAGGATAAACAAACAACTGAACTTGTCCTGTGGTTTTTACCTATTGCATCTCTTTCCGGTGTTGCTACACGCGCCCGTCACGTGAACGTTTCAACTGAAACACTGTGGTTTCCAGGTCCAAAACGTCTGCGGCAATTATCAATATCTAGAAAGCTGAATGAATAATACTGTACCCAACCACAAACTGTAGAGCCCACCTCACACTTGGACCTCAGCCCTGCATTCATTTCAGAACCTGCGCTCCCAGCAGAGGGGAACCACCTCAAACTGCTGCATTTGCTCTTCCACCCAGTGATGCAGCTGCAAAAGTGGTGCCAGGACCTCGATAGGATCATTGAGAGTAGGGCTGCACGAGGATGCATCTCATCACTCCACAAAAATCTTACCACCCAATCTAGTAATTTTAATAAAGTTACTTCAGAATATATTGCACACTGTTCAAAGTACGGTTTTCATGGCATTTGAACACGAAGTTCAGTGTTTGCCTTGCAGCCCCTAATGCCACTAAAAGCAAAAATGTTCAGTAATGTGAAACGGCAGAGAGGATCAAAGCCACCAACCCCTCTACCTGATAAAAAAAACCATCCTGAGTCAGACCTACACACAAGTGCTTCGGCTGGTTTCTCCAAAATAAGTGTATCAAATGATGACCACCTCAGGCAGATCAGACACAAACATCTCCAGAATCTTATGTGAGCCTAAGCCAGCCACACCCAGGACATTCACACACCTAAAGAAAGAAAACGACTCACTTCCTTGAACACCTCTTTGCTTAATGCATTATTTACTGCCTCATCTGTGGAAGTGATAAACAGGGTTTTGACTGATGACCATTTATGCAACTCACTCCTACTAAACTCTGTCAGCATCCCAGTCCACCAAACACTGCACAGAAATGAAGGGTGGTATTTGTTATCATCTGCTCCTCCTGCAAGGGATGGTTTTCCTGAAATGCTGCACCTCACCCCCCTGGAAGAAGGCTCGGAGTGAGGGTGAGCAGTCAGTTCCATCAGAGCAGGAAGCCCATGCACAGCTACGTCCAAGCCTGCTACCCAAGTAGTTTTGGAAGGCTGGATCAACTCCACTGACTGAATTGCTACAAGCATGTTTCCCTTCGGTGGCACTTTGGATTTGCTGTCCTGCATAAAGTAGCAAAAGCTCTCTCCAAATCACACCTTTGTTTGAGATGTGTCTACAACCTATCAAGCTGAGGCCCTCAAAAGACACCACAGGAAATCCAAATCATGTGTGATCTACCTGCATTGTCAACTTCAGCAGATTTATGTACTTCCTGAAAAAGCATTATCCGCATGTGCAGCCCCTGCAATGAAAGATGTGTAAAAATCAGTAAAGTTTTTACAACTACCTTCAAAATAATGCTTTTCTTTCAGGCAGTCCACAGAATGCTGCACAAACTCTAATCACTCAGCTGCCTGCCTTACAGATAGAGAAGTCTTCTTTCTGAGATAAAAGGGACCCACACACACTACAAACAAAAACCACACAAAAAGTTTTTAAAAATACTATCTACCTCCACTATATCCTTAATGTTCAATTTTCCCTAGAGCTTGTAACTCCACTACTGGACAAGATACCACCAGCTGGACTAGTGACCCATGGAGCAAAGCCTGGATTTAGGCAGCAGTCAGGCTGATTTAGTATATGGAATGCAGACCATACATTAACTCTGTCCTCTGCTACGAGATGATCCACAGCCAAGGAACTCACATGCCTTTTTCCCCTGTTTTCTCTGTGTATTCACATTTACAGAGAGAATAAAAAAAAGAGCCAGAAAGCACAGATTAACCAAAGGTATGACACCGAGTCATGTCAGCATCCTGTCTACTTAGATTCACCTTTTGTTAAAATTTTTAAATTTAACATACCCCTTTACCAAAAAGCATGCTGTCACAAGAACTTTCAGCATTGAAACATTTTTACATTATATTGCAAGCGCTTTTTTAGTACACTAAAATTAGTTTTGTTCTTCGATTCAAAACAGTGGTTTTTTTCCTTTCCATTTTCATTTCATATAGCACAACAGCTCTTCTAACTGCAACTCCCTAATGTACAATTCCACAAGCCCCAGCCAGCTGACTGTTGCCCAAAGTCTGTGCAGGCCCACCATGTACTTCAGGCCAGCTCCCCTGCCTGCCAGACCTCTCTGTGAGCCACTTCAATCCAACAGCAAAGCACCCAAAACCAGCAAAAAACCTGACAGCAGCAGCATATGAACATCTGATGAGCTCCATAACAGCCAGCTCAACGTGCAGTCAGGAGCACTGCAGAGAACAGGACCTTCCCTCCCGTGCTCCACTGCAGCAGCAGTGAAACCCTGGATTAGCTCAGATGTTCACCAAAGAACAGCCCGTGTTCCCAAAAAGTGAGACCCCAGATCTTTCTGAATCACATTTCCCCAATCAAATATCCAAGTCAGAGACTCCTTACATTCTATAAGGTTAACAATTGTATTGCTTCTCAGCCTCAGCTCTTAAACTTGAGATGATCTTAATCTTCCATCTTTCTTCAAGCCTCCCAGCACATCCTTTCACTTCTCTTCACACAACTACAAACCCCAGAATATCCTGCCCATATTCTAAAGCCAAACACCTTGGGCCTGTGTCCTCATCTTTCCCAGCTATTAACTGAATTCTCCTCTTCCATTTTTCTAATCTGTATGGGGTATGATGCTAAAATCAACCACAGAATATCCTGAGTTAGAAGGGACCCACACAGATCAGAGTCCAACTCCCGGCCCTGCACATGGCAACCCCAAAAACCCCACCGTGTGCTTGAGAGCATTTATCCTCTTTACCCTTATTTTTATTTACTTAAATAATCTGTTTGCTCTGGTTCAAATCTGAACTTATCCCCACAGAGAATTTCATGTGAATGACTTCACCCTTCTCTTCTCTAAGCCTTAACTCTTCTTAACATCTTATTTCTCCGTCTCCTTCATTATTCTGCAGGCCTTCTTCACCTGTCTGGAAAGGCCAGAAGATTGTAGAATCACCCAGGGAGGGAAATTCCTTTCTGTAAGAGCCATCACTTATCACTTTCATCACTTATCCTTCCCAACTAGTTCCCTTGGTGTTTACTGCACTGATTGTGACCAACAAGCTTGACTACTACAGAAGTGTATAAACTCTGTGTCTAGGCCTTGTCTGCTCAAGTTATGTTCTTCCTAGAACACCCAAATATGTCCAGAGGACAGTACAAAGTGATAAATGAAATTTTTCCTGTACTCTCAGTTTTAAAAAACAACAAAGAGAACATCAAAACAAACAAACAAACAAAAAAAAAGCTAGATAACTGTGTTTGTACCTTCATAAATAATCCGACTTTTACCTTACAGGTAGTAAAACATGTATTGTGCACTGTGCTAAGACACCAACATTTCAGCTATACATTTGTGAGGAAACTGATGCTTCAAAGGAAGTTAAACTACTTTTTCCCAACTGTGACAGAAAAAAAAAGGAAGCAAAGAAGGAAAAGGGTAGGCAAAATATCTGCTCCCATACTGGAACACATCAGTGAAAATCAGAAATCAAAAGTAACTTCTACCAATACATTAATTCGTCCACGTCATTTCTGAATCAAAACCATGCATTTAATCTTCATTTAAGTGATTTTAAAAACTTGAATTTAAGTTCACTACAAGGTGTAAAGACCTTTTCCATTATACACTACCCTGATTTCTTATCAACACAAGAATTAAGCAGCTTATACCTCATGAGCTGTATTGTAGAACAAAAACTTTCACAGAATCACTTTATATTACACAAAAATTATCTCTGAAACAGTACAGTGTACTCCAATACAAAGACTATGACACAGTGAACAAAAGCATCAACATCAGTGTGAGAACACTACTGGCAAGTGTAAATAAACAAATACCCAACTGGATGTTTGATGCTTTAGAAGTAATTTTAATTTAAACCCAAGACAAATATTGACTCTTTGTTAAAACACATAATAAAATGTTCTCTTGCTATAACCCCATGACAGTTTATTAAAAAAGACTTGCAGAGGAAGTAGAGAAGCTCCAGCTTTACCTCTTGTAACCCTGAGCCACGATATGCCACCCAGCCATACCTGCTCTGCACCTCATCACTAGGGCGGACTACAGCAAGGGTTATTTTTTTTGTTTATCAGTGGAAGACGGTGAGATAGATAGCCCACCACTCTTGGAAGTAAACTATTCCAACAGAGCTTAATTCAAACCTTGACAGTTTAGTTTACAGCCTCTGGTTTCACACCTGTGTGCGATCCATTAGAGAGCCTTTAGTACTCTCATCCAGCCCCATAAAAACGAACCTACACCAACCCATCCACCTCACACTCCTCTTGGATAAAACAAACATACCGAACCCCCTATGTCCCCCACTCTTTGGGACTTCTTCCAGCCTTCAATTCTTTTTAGCAGTCCTCCACTTAAAGCCTTGCAGTTTTGCAAGATTCTTTAACACAGATTTGATACCAGAAGCTCGAGCAGCGGTTGCCACTCCCCAGTTTCCACACAGTCATCACATCAGTGCTCTGACACATCATCTCAGAACGGGCACCTCATGATCTCTCTACAGTAGTGGCTTTCACTCTACTGCTACTTTTCAGAACAGTTTTCCACCCTATAGTTCTGCCCTGTGTACTTTTCCAGATGACATAGTTTTGGGTTTTTTAAAACTGATTCATTCTATTTTTCGTCCTCATTATTTGTGAGGACAATGTTTACAACACTGTAAATATTTATCAATAATTGCATTTACTCCAGATCACCACACAAAATCCAATAGTGATCAGGTATTTCTTACCATGATTTAGCACTAAGCTGCACATTATTCTAACCAGCCTGCGCATTCCCTAGGTTCTGCTGTTGGGAATACAGACATTTTTTTCAATACGGGGTTGTAGTTACATGAAGCACTTCACATAGTTACAGCTATCCCCATCTCCAGAGAATCCAAATGGACAAGGTGCTGAGCAGTCTGATTCAACACTGAAGTCACTTCTGCTTTCAGCAAGGCTTTGGCTGGAGCTTCCTTCTGTAACTCTTACAAGTTAAGCCTTAAATAAGCACTGAATTAAAAGTAATTCCAGTCAACTTTATATTAAGTTTGTTCCACTTCATAACACACTGATAAGGGCAGGACTCTGGCTTTTTTACTTTACTGTTCTGGCTCTCCAAACACTTAATTCCGTGCGCATCCTTATCCACAGGAGCTGCCTTGCTGAGGGCAACAGGAATGTTTGGATCAGCACGGACAGAACTGCCTGTCAATCTGCTCAAGGTTTTCATTTCATTTCGTGCACATGGACAAACACAAAGGTGGTGTGTTCATATTAATATTCCTTAAGACACTCCGAAATTTTGAATACTGAAAATTTTCCTCCCACCAGTACTCCAGCACACACGGAGATGGTGCTTTGTCCAAGCTTCTGCTTGGCAATACCTAAGAGGACGGAGCAGCACGTGCAGCAGAATCACACTCACAAACGTGAAGAAACAGGCTCCAACCACGTACAGACCTTCTCTTGCCCTGTAAAAAGTGATGTACCAAAAAATCTGCACCAGCTCTGCAAGTGCTCACTGAGTGTAACTCACTGAAGCCTCAGCCTCGTTCAGTGATAAAACAGCAGTGAGGGAATCTGAACTGGAAAATGGAACATTTCTTTCCTATACCCTCCAATGTGGAAGAGCAGCAGAATAAATATGGTTCCTCCCCTCTGACTGCTTTATGTAGGTCAAAAAACTCCTTAAAGGCAGGAAGTCGCAGGAAACAAATGTCACTACACATCAACTTTTTATCATGAAAACAAGCAAGGCAGCAGATAAACCCACCACCTTCCCAGGATTTCAGCACAGACAGCAGCTTATTAGTGAACTGTTGTGAAAACTCCTTATAACTGCAAAAGCCATGGCCTCACACCACATGACATATACGTGATTTTCTTTGAAATGATATTTTTCCTGTACTTTACATAATTTTCTATAAGTTAATGGGACTTGAGATATCTTGAAGTGTTGCTGCATTTACTGAAAAATACAGCAAATGAGAAGCATTATCTTGTTTTGAATAGCTCAGGCATGACTGTAAAAAAAAACCTTTTGCTTTGTCCATGACAATTGCACATGCTCAAAAAAATAAAAAGAACACCCCAACAGCAGCAGAACTCCTCCACAGCAGAATTATTCTCTAAAACACATCTACCTTCATGAAGGAATAATATTTGTAAGACAGTGCCCTCACCTAATTAGAAGTGAATTAATAATACACATTTATTTTGAAAAGCAAGGGTGAAAGATTAACTTATTTTCTTTATTAGCTCATTTAACTTACTATTTTTGCCATTGATTAAGTGTATCTCCCTACTCAAACACGGCACCTTGGTATTTTGATTTAATCAATGCAAAGAATGATTTAATTTGCATATTTCCTACCTCTCTTATTATAACTGAAGATAAGAATCTCAAAACTCTCTTTCAAGTACAGGTTCTTGGAACAGAGAGTTTTAATATTGACTTCGCACCTTTAAACCAAAATGACACTAATCTTGCTTCTGTCATAGAACTGAAACTTTAGAGACTATAAAGAAGTATAAAGATGATTTTCCAGTTCGTAGTATTTCATATAAATACACAAAGAATGTACTTATTCCTATAGCTAACTACAGATGTAAGAACATTTGTAAGATCAGTAAAACTGCAGAATTGGGTACATATATATTGGATTCATATACATATCAATCATACCAACAGAAAAAGCATATCGAGTGCAAATTAATCCAAATATAAACTGTTTAAGCTTTACCTCAATCACCTGATTGGTGTCTGACAATTTGCAACACTGCTTTATTAACAAAAAAAAAAAAGAAATTCACTCAGAAGGTGTGTGTAACTGAGAGGCAAATATGAAAAAAAGAGATGACAGAAACAACTGTAACACAAATTATTACTATAGAAACTTCCCGCTCATCTCTATTTTCATTTCAAATCATATGTGCTCTACCTTCTTCCTCCCACGCTCCTTTTCAATCAGATCTGCTTAAGTGAGAACACCACTTCTACTGAGCTTGACATTTGCAAATCCTACTTTAAAGTAGCCAAAAACCCACCTATATACACAGCCCTGCTGACCTTATTAGTCACTGTGGCACAGGACCAGCGTCTGCCAGAGACAGTAAATAAAAGTTTCTGGAGTCAGATTCTGTCAAGGCACAGCCAAGTCCAACGTTCCTTAGTTTTACGCTCTGAGGTAATTTGTAATTGATAGTTTTAATAGAGCCAGCATGGAGCTCCAAAATACACCTCTGAACACAAATCAATCACAAGGTCTCCCGAACGTTTCAGGCAGCTGTTGCTCTCACAAGCCACTGTCTCTGTCAGAAGTGGTGTCAAGAAAGGGAGAAAGCAGGTGCCCACATGGCCTGAGGGACTTACAGCACACTGTAAGTACAGATTGCAAGAAATATATTAACACAAACTCCTTGAAAAATGGGTTTTGTTTGATTGCTCAAAGTATCTAAGAGTTATACTCTTAAGAAAACCTTTAGAACATAAACCATAACCCAAACCCTAGCAATGCACGTTCCTCCTCAGCTACCAAGGAACACTACCCAAGGAAATGTTACGATGCTTTCACCTCCACTGTTAAGCCAAACCGCAGATGTTTCCAGTGAGAAATTTCCATGGAGCACATGTGCAGTCACAGCTCCAGCCACACACATCACAACTTCACACATAATTTAAGCAACTGCAATTAGACGACAGAAAAAAGTGCACTGATACATTTGAGGCTCTTTACAATTTGTTGCATCGTTTCCTGGGCAGGTAACACTGAACATAATAAACGTTTCCACAGAATTTACTCGGGGAATAGATATATTTGATCCTTGTACAGAATCGACCAGCTTTCATCAGCAGGAGAACTTCTACTGCTTAAAGGCAGCAATAACCCAAGTTTGTAGCTCCAGACTACAAGACCGAACTAAAACTATTGGTTCAGCCCTCTGTATTACCAGGAGGAAAAGCAGGAGAATACAAACAAATAAAATTTTAGTTTTCAGCTAAAAAGGTTTGACTTAGGATTAGTCAGTAAATGTTGAGCTAAAGCAAAATGTACTTGATGTCATTTACTGTAAGAGCGCCCACTCTTAGTAATGTAAAGGAGTCTGCAGAATGAATGACAGAATGGGAGAGTTATTTACTGCCTCTTACTAGAAAAGAGCTTCAGCTGGATCAAATGAAATTACCAGGCGTCAAGTTCAAAAGACTCAGCAAAAAGAGGTATTTTTCCCAACATGGACTCCAATTACATCGCAGAATTCACTACCCAAAGACACTGTGGATAAAAGAGGTTTCCTCAAACTCAACTACTAAAAAAAGAGAGAAAAAATGCAGAAAGTAAATTGTTTTAACTCAAAAAGAATTGAACTCTGACTTTGGATCCAAAAGAAAAACCAAGGGAAACACAACCATTTGTCTTAATCCATTTTTATGCTCCTTCCTGGGCATCTGCTACTGACCACTCCTGAAGGCAGGTCATGGACTAAACGCATCTCTGCTCTGACTTAAAAATGCTGTTCTTATGTTCCTGGTATCTTGTTTATGAATCACAAATCTACTTCCACAAAAGCAAAACCAAAAGTAATGACTAAAATACAAAATCTATGGGTTTGTCAAAATGAGTAATACACCGCCTCGGAACAATCAAGCCCAAGATATCAAGATTTCTGTGAATTCAAAGGCCAATACACAAAGCACATCCAAGAAACCCAAAAATCAAAACAAAACAAAAGCACTCCTTCAGAGCAAAGTTGTACCCAGAAGTCTGTCTGTTTTTCCAGCTGTATCAGTTACATCTGTCTGGAATCCTGCCTCTCCAAAAGCTGTACACAACAGCTCCGGCAACAACCGCTGCTCTGCCCAGCACAAAAGGTATTTTTCCAGCCAAGTACCTCAAAAGCAAATATTGATGTTATGATTTACCTAGCAATATAGCCAATCAATGCTCTCACTGAAGGCAGGGGAAATTCCACAAGCAGCAAATGAAACCAATTAAAAACCGTGAACTTTACGAACCGGAGAGGGACAGTCTGTGCATCTCAAAGGTAGCTGTAGAAGAATAATTGCACTGCTTTGATCTGGGTGTCTTGAGCAGGAGCCTCTGAAACCTCTTTCATCCCACGCGTGCCACGACATTGACAGGAGAGCTCCTTGCTGGACACACTCAAAAATGGCTCTTTTCTCCCCACCCCCACTTGATTCATCTCACAAGACGACAGCTGGTTTGTACATACACAAGTAGGGATGGGAGTCTGTCAAGAACTGCAAAAACAAAAACACACTTCCCACTGCTATTACCTCCTGCTTGATAACTTCAACATTTGAATTGCCAGTGAGGCTTCCAGGGAAGCATTAAAAATAGCAATCAAAACACTTATCTTAATGCACAGTAATTCCATGTTTCATGACATTTCTATCTGTAGAAAAAAGATGTCTTTATTACAGGTGAGTGTATACTCTAACATTAATAATTTAATTTCCCCAGATGTTTAAAACGTGTGTTTTGCAGGAGACTACCAAGGTGTATTTCTGTTTTTTTCCTTCCAAAACCAGGGAGTTCAGTAACATTATTAATGCAGTCATATTTAAACACTGTGCTGAAACAAAAAAAAAAGACCAAGGACACTGGAACTACAAACAATTATTAGTGACAAGTAAATAAGACATTTCAAGTCTGTAAGAGTATTGTACTTGGCACCTTTGTAAGTCACTATTAAATAGACAAAACAGAGATGGACCCTCCATTCCTGGTTTCCAGGATCACTTAAAAACAAACAGAAGGAACAGGCCACCCTGAATTTCTTAAACTTCACCTGCCATTAAAATTTCCCATGATTGTGTAGTCATAGGCAAAGCATATTTATTACTGGCAACAGAGTAGGATTAAACAACAACAAAAATAGATCTGGTGATTACTTGAGCTGGAGGCTGGCAATCATCAATCCTGAGCTCACACCAAAACTACTTTCTTTCCCATCACATTTCAACCATTAATTAATGTTTACATTGTACTGAAGTAAGCTTGACTCGTAAAACCCAGGAGACCACCTTCAATGCGACCATTTAAATCTACAACAAAACTCAAGAACAGGACTACAAACAATATTAGTCATCGGCAATTCACAGTAAGAACCTCCTAGGAGCAGACAGTACTTTGAATTTGCCTGAAGACTACTCTTCAAAAAAAAAAAAAAAACCTCTGCAAATAATGAAACTACTATTTCCCCATTCAAGAGTTGTGTTGTAGAAACAGGTTTATTTTTAAAAAAGCAACAAAGTAGCATTTGCTCTTAATCACCAGCCTAACTCCGAGGCTGTAGACTCTTCCTGCCCTCCAAGGTGACGCTCACCCCCCTGCACGGTGACTCCAGCTCCTGGCCAGGGGCACCTTTCATTTACCGGCCTGGATGGGCGATCACACCCGCAATTTGTAACCAGGAGATAACCACTTCCAGCAGCTCACAGCTCTGGAAACTGCAGGCTGTGTGTGCACAGCCCAAGGAACGGTGCCACCTCTGAACACAGCAAATGCCAGGTCCTGCACCACCACCCACGTTCACTGGTGAAGAAATTTTAACTACACACAACTTTTCATCACTGTTCAATAAGAAAGCGAGACAAAAAAATCCTTCTGAATCTTCTTTCCACTTGAAAAGCGACACTGATAGAAAGAACTAGAATAAATTACAAATCAGTGGACAGTGGGAAGAAGTACTTCTTTTTTCCTCAGGTCTTCAGCATTTAACAGAATGCCACTGACTCAATCACTCCAACTAATTCTAGACTGTTTGAGATCACAGATCATATACAATTATGCTTACAATTAATATATTATACCACAGTGCTTGCAAAGAAAAAAGTATCTGATCTATGTTTCATAAATGTACTAGATTAAAATATAGATTAACCCCATGCCAAATAATTATTAATATTAAAAGTAGAAAGCAAAAATAGAAGTGACAGTTAAAGGTCAAACAAGTCCTCCAACTATATTCAGGATTACACACTGGCACTGTTAAAGCCCTCCAGAATGAGCATTTCCTAGAAAGCAGTAAGGTAAGACAATTTGATTTTCACAGAGAAACCAGGTGGGAAAATTAACATTAGGCAGACACAGCAGAAAATACACAGCATCAATGTCCTAAACACAGTTTAAAAGCTCGCAGGGCACTGAGGCAGTGTCACTGACGGCATGTGCTTTATAAAGGTACAGCACTCGTAACGTTTTAGGTATTTCTTAGTCAGGGCAGCTAAAATACACCAAACCAAAACACTTTCACTTTTCCTACATGTGACTCCTCAGAGCACAGATCACTTATTTACAGTTCAACACATCCTTAAATGTCGCGGGCAGGCCTCACGTATTGCCCTAGAAAATCATTTTGCACAGACAGTTAATGTTTGGTAATGGCAAAGGAATGTATTACCGTTTAAAACCTCTTAATACATTTGTTGTCACGTAACGAAAACATTTTAAAACGCTAAGGCCAGCAGAAGCATTTCACGTGGATGATTCAGTTTACCCATAAGAATAAACGTTAAAATTAGGCAAAGCAGCAGAAACTACCACCAAAACCAGAACAACCCCCAGAGCACCGAGGGAGGACAAGCCCCCAGTTCTGCCAAAGCACCGAGGGGGCTACAGGATTCCCCCAGCGCTGATCCTCCACCCAGACAGCCCAGACCCGTGCAGAACCGCCCGGCTGCTTTCCACCGACGCCCGCAAACAGGACTCGGGGTGTACCCGGTCCTGCTCGCCAGCGCCGGGGCCGCTGCAGCCCGCACCGGGCGCTCCGTGCGGGGCCGCGGCGGGGCGGGCGTGCGGGGGAAGGACACGGCGGAGGGCACGGCGGCGGTGCCGGGCGGTGCCGGCGG
>VZTF01004727.1:974836-995577 GCA_013397755.1 Cnemophilus loriae
CTACGGCGGCGCGGCCAATGGCGAGCGGCGCCGGCCCCGCACGTCCGAGTGTCGGCGCACGAGCGCAGGGGCGCGGCCCGGAAAACGCGGAGCGGAGCCGCGCGCGGGGAGCGGGGCGGAGCTGCCCGGGCAGCACCTCCCGCCCGCCGGCCGGCAGGGAGGGAACGGGAGGCGCGGAGCCGGCTCTGGGACAGCCACCCCTGCCGGCCGGCGGCCCCCGCACCGCCTTCCCTCGCTCTCGGCCACCTGCGGGAGGCCGCCGGCAGCCTCCGGAGGGGACCCGGGCTCCGCACCTGCTCTCCGCCAGCAGCGCCCTCAGGAACGGCACCGGGCGCGGAGGGAGAGGAGGAAGAATCGAGAATGGAATAAATACAAGTAGAGAAATAGTGCTAGAGGGTGAGCAAGAACCACTAGGAGAGTGCTGGGTAACTGCTCAAATTTAGCCTCAAAATACCATAATATTAACAAATAGTAATAAAAATAAAACTGTACGTTTGATCCCTCATACACATCTGACAGCCTTTTGAGGGTCACGTTAAACCTAAAGGTAACTCCCCATTGTCACAGTTTTGTAACATCCCTGGAAAATGAGTACAGTGCTTCAAATGTGCAAGTTCCAGGTACGCCAGGCTGTACTTGTGCGCACACCTCGGCTTAGTCCCAGTTTCCTCAGAGGAACTAGGGCACAAGAAGCGAGCGAGGGACCTGACACGAGCACCCAGACAGCCGAGTGCTGAGCGTCGCTGCTCCAAGGGCATGGCACGCAGGAGGGAATGGCACAGGTAACAGCATGCAAACACTCAGCGAGAACCCGCAGCGGTGGGTTTGACTTGAAAATGTCACGGGCTACCAAGAAGATGGCATTAATTGTACACAGTTTGTCAAATACAGCATGTGCAATGAAAACGTTTCACTTGATCTCAATACTCATTGTTACAGGGACCAGGCACTGTCAAAATTGAAAAGTACACAATTAAACGCTTTCGGCTATAAAGTGTGAAGAGGGTGCTAGAGGGTGCAGCCTGGTCTGGTGGAAGGTGTCCTTGCCCATGGCAGGGGGTGGGAATGAGATGAGCTTTAAGGTCCCTTCCAACCCAAACCATTCTGTGAATTCAGGAGACATTAAAAGATTTTTACACTTCAGACAAAAACCAGTCAGCCTGCTAACAAACATCCAGCAGTAAAGTTGAAATTGAAACTTTTGGGTTTGCACATTTGAGTCAACAGATCTCCAACTGCAGAACTATTTTGTGAATGCTTAGGAACAGAACACCCTACCTGCTACCTACAAAGTGATGGCAAACCTTAGTTTTACCCTTAGGATTGTATCAGCACTTCTTATAGGCAGCTACAACATAATTCCACACTGGTTCAGTCCATTTATACAGTCTCATATGCACAGCAGATGCAGTAAAATATAGCAACAGTTTAGAGCTTTGGTTTCTTTTACAGAAAACTTTAGTTAAATCTTGCCCACACTTTGGTATTTAGAATCAGACTTCCTTCTATACCAACATATGTTTGGCACAGAAAATGTGGAGCATCAGAGAGCCAGTTATGACTCCCTGATTCTCAGCTTGTTTTTATCCCTTGGCTCTGCTGGCTACAGAAATGTTGTGCCTGCTTTGCTAACAATCGCTTTGGGATCCTGAGGGCCCTGCTGGCTGGAACTACCCATGGATTGCCATCTCCCAACACACTCCACGCCTGCAGAGAGAGAAAATCGGCAGAATGGGAGAGCAGCCAGGTGAATTTCCATCAGGCCAGCAGCACTTTTCACCACCCTTATGGTTGCTCAGTTTGCAGAAGTTAAAGGCACTGCTGCTACTTCACCGTTTTCCACTATGTGAATCACAGCTTTCTTAATTTGTATTAATTCATTAATAACAAGCACTACTGAATTCACAAAGCTGGTATAAATCCTGCCCTGTTCATATAGAACAGCACAGAGAACACAGCCATTGACACGGAATGCTTAAGTTTTGCAATCTGTCTGCACTGAAATTTCTTTTCAAGGGTCCCACCACCACTAAGCTGCTCTGTGGAAAGGAACTGAACACCTGTAGAAGGACTGTTTGCTTTTGCATGACCAGCACTGTAGAGCAAACACCACATCCCCTTGTCAGAAGCTCCATTTGTTTCAAGAGGACAGCTGAGATCTGTCTGCCTATGTTTTTCTAAATTGGTGCAGATTTAGTCACTTTCTTTGTGATCACAACAGCACAGGAACAGGTCACCCTGACCTGCCCACGTGCAGGTCTGGTCCCTGCTGCACAAAGCAGGAATCAGAGCACATACATGTGGTGAACAGCTCACACATCATTCTCCAGTGCTGTTCTGGGTTCCCCAAAAGTCCATTCATTGAGCAAAACCTGGCCCTGATGGCAGAGCTGCACTGCAGATACATCCTATTTCACACTTTTCTTTCCCTGCCAGTTGACTGAAAGCAAAGGGCTTTTTTCTCTGTCTGCCTTGTATCTACCTCAACTATTCAGGACAGAATGAAGCTACTGACCAAAATTTAATCATCCCAACAAACTTCTGCAATTGCCACTGACACTAAACAAAGTCTCAAAGCACTTCTTACATTCTTACACTACATGCCAAGTAACCCAGTGTTATCCAGTCCCCATCATACTGTGCAGCAGCATCTGACTGCACCACAGAAATGAAGAACCTGTAACATTTAATCTTAAAACAATCTGGCCTGAGTTTAACAGGAAAGTGTAAATACCATCTAAGATCTAATCCATTAATACTGTTTTACTTGACCAACCTTCCTTTAAATGACTACACATTTTTAGACTTTTTCCTTTTTCCTTGACGCTCATTCTGAAGCAACGCAAGGGCATTCATTTACAGCTGCTGGTGTTGGGGCTGGCACTGTCACAGAATGAACTTTTCTTTCTTGGGTTTTCTTAGTACATGTGCCCTGTACTGAGGGCTATGAATGAGTGCAGCAGCTTGTCAAGATGCACATTTTCACAGATCCCAAGCATAGAGTACTACTAGAGGAATATGATGAATAATCGAGTAGATTAAGTGACCCTAATTGCTTACTTTGACACAATCAGCAATTAAACAGCTTTTAAAAGGCATCAGAAGCTATCCATAATCTTTTTATTACAGCAAGTGTCCCAGGCTTCCAGTGAGATTTGATTTTTATTAAACAAAGTCCTACAAAGTTAATTGGCAGAACCACCTCAGTAACATTCACGTGTGATGTAACAAAATAAGCCCTTCAAATACCAGACCCTGCACAGCTGAATGAAGATTTCACATATTAATATCCCTGCACCTGACAAGCACATTTTTTCCATTCTCTAGGTGAGAAGCCCCTTGTAAGCAGTAGCAGCTTCCTCCAACACAGCCTCAAACCCACAGCCACATTTTTGAGTAATCCCGATAACTCTCCTGGAGCTCTTCACATGCTTAAATTTAACAACGTGTGTAAAACTTAGCAGGACTCATGCTGTGATTTAGTTATTTTCTCACAAATGCATTTTGGTCAAGGGGAAAGTGTTGAAAAAGCACTGTGTAATTACTGCAAAATATTGAAAACAGCAAATGGTCGGGATGGTGAGAAGCTCCCCAGGTACACCCAGCCAGTTCCTGAAGTGACTTTAATATTAACAGGAGAACATAAACATCTATACCTCAAATGTTAGCATTTTTTCCTTTACGGATGACTTTCAGATCTCTAAGTAATACAGCTGTAAAGTGCAATACTCTTAAAAAACCAACGACATCCAGAAGAACACACTTTTTTGTAGGAGGAACAGGGAGGAGGGCAAACACAGCTACCCTGACCTGCCACTTGTTAATGTGCTATTGACCTCGGAGAGAAGGCAAATGAGCACTGCACAAGCCAAAGGCACCCAGCAGCTCACTGGGCTGGCCAGCTCGTTTGTAGAAATGCTGTATTATCCTGTGTGTTCTAACCACAGGCTGCCTGCTTCCTAACGCCACCCAAAGAACCAGTCAGCATTTCTTACAAGTGCAAGGCAGAAAGCTTCTGGCTCAGCAATCAATCACTGACACAGAGGAATTGCTCCTCTCCAGGTGGGGAACCCATCCAAAAACTACGAAAAATAATCAGGCTAATTAATTCTTATCTGCAAAGAGCAATTACATAACTGACCTCAAGCAGTTCGAGGAGGCGAGCAGTCGACTCAGCTGCGCTGGAACGGAGTCACTTTGTGAGTGACCAAAAGGATAAAGGCACAGCCCCAAAGCCTCCCTGTGCTGTGAGGCAATGAAAACTCAAATGCCTTGAACAGAGAGCATCCGTTCCACTCTCCCAGGTAACCACTCAGAAAGGAACTCTGCATCCCAACACCACAAAACAATTTTTAGAAGCCACAGCAGCAGCGTCTGTTAACTGGAAATGCAAACCTCACTTGCTTTGCAATCCAGGCTTGCATGACACAGACCTTTGCCAAAGAAAGAGTTAATTAATCTTCACGCTTCTATTTTGTCCAAAATTGGACCTGATGATTCAAAAGCATTGAAGTTTTCTTACCCGTTTCTAACCAGGAGTTCTACACGTTGAAGTCCAGGACCAGATCTCATCAGTGCAGTACTCACTGGATGTAATGTTGATCGTTAGTAACTGCTATGAGTTATGACCCACAATTCTCCTGTAAGAATTTTCTCCAAGTTCTGTTGCCTTTTTTCTGCCACAGTATGTTCATCCTATCTCTTTGCTGGATCAAGAAATGTATAGCAACTCTGTTTTAAGTAAACATTTAGTAGCCCCTGTCAAAACACACCTGAGACCAAACTGACACCGTTTCTCTTTCTGCTGTCAGAATAGGTCAGTCCTGTGACACTGACATGAAAAGCATCTTTGTGGCTCCTTAATTCCCTGAGAGCTCAGATTGTACAGAATATTTTCTATGCATACCCAGCTGTATGTAATTGAATAAAATGATGTAATTTTCCACAAAAACTAAGAATGGCTGGCACTTCGATTTTAGAGGAACAGCCCCACTAGGACTCACTGAGTTTATTCACCAAGACTGAATTTTTACTCTTCCTCAATCTTCAGCTGATTTTTTTTCAGTCTCCTTTTAGCACCACGACACCACATACCTCTATGATATATTATCATAAAGAAACTAAGTGCTGCAAAAAAATAAAAAGGAAAGCAGCAGACTGAGTTTCCAAGGTCCAGCTTATCAGCAGAGATGTTTCAGGCATCTGAAGGAGGTGACTGCAGCTGACACCTGGCAGATACAGTGTGGGTCTACAAAAACAGGAACAGCAGTTGTAGCTTGGTTGGCAGAAAAAGGCAGGTCAGAAGAAGTGGAGAGTGTAAGACAGGGTAGGCCAATGTATAAATGATTTACATTAATCAAAACCAGAGAGGAATTATAGAAATGTGAATTAACTACATGAAACATAACCAAAGGCAAATCAAAACCAATACCAAGTGTAAACTAACAAGAATCAATAAGAAAAGCAGGCTTTAATTGAAATTTGTCATTTCAGGGTGAGAGAAATGAAGCTTTTATCAAAATCAGTTTGGTTTTGGTTTATTTGTTGTAAAACCAATGCCTTTTCCTCAGCCAACAGAAAGCCAAAAAGAAAGGAACAGTGAAAAGTAAAAACATATTTTTCTTTATGTCTGTCTTTGAAATATTTCTTACTCTGTCCAACAGGATAACTGCAGAACAAAGCAAACTTCAGAGGAGAGTTACTGAGATACGAAAAACTATTACACAAAGGTTAAGACATTGCAATTGTTTTCACTAGAGACAAACGTTATTGAAATAATGTAATAAGGCAAAAGCACTGTGAGAACAACCTCATGTTCCATAAACAGATATTTTAAGATGCCTGTAAGGAAACTGGCTGAATTCAAAGCACACAAAGGAAGATCCTATAAGGAATATGATGACAGCATCACTGCTTTTCACATCCATATAAAGTATTTAGCATTGGTATTTTTAATGTGTAGCCAAAGCCTGAACAACTTAAAATAGGACATTTTCCATCCCTGTTAGGAATCCTCCAACACAAGAACCAACCTCTGTTCTCCGCTTACACAAAATCTACCAAGAATCAGCCTTCTACAACTGCATTTGTAACACTGACATAAGACGGAGCTGCTTCAGCACGTCCTTCCTGAAGACAGAAACAAGATACTGAAGTACAGTCAGTCTCAGGCTTGGCCCAGTAGATGTTCTCATTTTCCTAATAGATCTCAAAATACTCAGAGTGGTTATCATATTTAAATGCTTTTTCTATGAAACTTCCTTAAGTTTACACCTAATCTTCAAAACATAAAGCATTTAAAGTTTTCATAAAAGAGACAGAGAAAGTCACACTATTGATTTCTTTCTGGGAGGGGAAAACTTGAACAAGAAATAGCTATTTAAAATTATTTAGGAAGAAAAACCCAAACAAATGCAGTGCTGGACAGATCATGTTTGAGTCCTGTGCAAATCACAAGGTGTTCAAGCAACCTCCAGAAGGGCGAGAGGAGAATACAAACATTTCTGACAGGAGAGACAGGAGTCTTTTCAAGACTCAGACTCATGTTAACATGCCTTGCAATACAAAATGGACAGCACAGACAGGTCTGAGATTACCTTTAAAAAAAAAAAGAATATTGCCCAAATATCAATACCAAAGTCTCTTTACACAAGGAGAAAAGAAAAAAAAAAAATCAATGAAAACCAATTTATATCTACTGCAAATATAGAATATTGAGGCAGAAAGATGTCACTTACTTCTATATGTTCACCTGGGTGATGCATAATAACCACTGTAAAGGTGAGTCCCTTGGGGAAAACAGAACCACACACGAGGCAAACAGTTCCCTTCAGCAGATATTCAGAAAACCAACACACAGGCACCACAACACCTCAGTCAGAGCAGAAAAATGAAGCCGAGTCTCATCAGTCAAAGGCCACCACGGGGTTGTGTGAGGAACAGCCAGCAGAGTCTGTGACCAGAAGCCACCGATGCTCAGAGATGGTAATTACTGACAGATGTTCAACAGAGGAATAAATATCTCTGCTGAGGACTTGGGTTCTTCAAAGCCCATCTCCTCCACCTCAGTTTATTTTGTTAATTGAATTAATTGTGGTTAATTTAAGATGATATTCTGTTTTCATTTCAGTCTCAGAAAAGGAATGATGCAATAGACTGTATTCCAACCACCAAATAAACCACCCACCTTGTGCTGAGCATCCAGAGTTTCTCACCAGTGCTCCCAAGTGCCCTCTATTCCAGTGCATTCTGTGGGGCACCCCTGGTGCCATGGGAACTGCCTGTTTGGCTCGTGACAAAACTGAACAGAAGAGGAATGTGGAACAATTTGCCTGTAAGTTTTACTGTTACTACGGTCAGCAACACACAGTTCTTCATTGCCTGTTATTAAACCACTGAGTGAGGTGCAAAACTGGGACAAGGAATCACAAAATATCCTCAGCTGGAAGGGAACCATGGGGATCATCACAGTCCAGCTTCTGGCTGTGCCTGGGACACCCCAGCAATCCCACCCTGTGCATCCCTGAGAGCGTTGTCCAAATGCTCCTGGAGCTCTGGCAGCCTTGGGGCCGTGCCCATTCCCTGGGAAACCTGTTCAGTGCCCAGGTCTCCCGACCTCTGCAGGAAGAATCTTTTCCTAATGTCCAACCTAAACCTCGCCTGAACATGTGGCTCAGAAAAAAACCCCCGAAACAACAGAAGAGCAAGGTTTGCTCAGTAGAAATCATCAAAAGCTAACATGAAGAGAAGCATTTCTGTATGTGTAATAAATATACAGACCAATATAAATAATAATTTTTAAATGCACTTAAAGCTTTTCTGAGGATGTAGCATTAGAGAAAAACAGCGACAGGCACCAACTACACAGCAGAGCATATTCCACAATATCAGCTACAGGACTACAGGACTTTTTTGACTTATCATAAGCTGTTTATGCCACCTGAAACTTGCCGAGTACAAAAGCTTTGCAGATAAAATCCAGCTACTCTCTAACAGGATTCTTAGGTACAAATAAAACCCAAAACTGAGTAGAAGTAGAATTGAAATATTTGTAGGTTGCAGCTCACACACACATTGCCCTTTCTCCCGAGGACACAAACTTAAAATCAGTCAAGTTTCACACATCACCATTGAAGTTTCTAACCCAAAATATATTTGTAAAACCCTATTAAATTTAGAACCTCTCTGTAAATAGAGGAGCTACACAAGCCCTGCCCTGCAGATTGCTGTCACTGCCCTGGGGCTGGTCAGTGCTGGGGATGACTTGAGAAGCTCAGCCAATACAAACCAGTAACTCAACAGCTTAATTAATTAGTGTGTTGGGAGGCTCCAGGATTCTAATGAATTTTTAACTTTCTACTCATCAGTTTCAAGGGACTATTCGTATTTTCCCCCATCACATCCCTAATGGCACTTTTCACTCAAATTGCCTTTATTTTACTTAATAAGGCTGTGTTTTTCCCTCCCCAGAAAACACTTAGTAAGAAGTTATTTGCAGGAATCAAACTGATTATTGATGTAAGCACAGTTCTGCAAACTGACCTGTGACACATCATTCAATGCATTTCCTGTCATATACTGGTACAGAACTCTCCAGAAATGATTTTATTTGCAAGTTTGGGGCCAGTGATGGTCTTCCTGCCCAATCTTTGGGCCTGACCTTTTCGTGTGTGTTTTACTTTCTGCAGCTTTTAAGAGAAATGTTGCTCAATATAAAGGCATCTTTCTTAATTTCAAAGCAGGGGGCTTTGGCCCCCTCTCAGGTTGGCCAAGCTTTGAAGGCAGCATTATGAATTGAGTTTGTGTCAGTATGACAACACCCCAAGTACAGCGACTGGTAGCCCACTACCTCAGAGGCTTGTCAAGTCTCTAATAGCCCTTGTACAACAAAACGTGTTTCTGTGATGTCACATGATTTATGCATTCTCATTCATTGATTTCTGCTCCATTTTGATTAAAGAAAAAACCAAATACAGGTAAGAACATGCTTCCTATAATTAACACCAGTATCAGTCTTCAATTTCTTCCACACATAACATTTTTCATTCAGTTTATCAACTTTTTTTGAAAATCAGACACCTGTGATTCTGTTCAGTCTTTACACAAACCCAAACATGTAAATGCAGCTGAAAATCTGACTCCATGAATTCTCTTCCTTTGTAAGAAAAGACTGAAAGGCTATTTTTCCCAATAAAAGAGTTGCAGTAATTGCAGAGGCTGGGTTTTAGTACACAAGAGGGGAAGAAAAAAATCACTCACAGCTGTAACTGAATAAACCAAGATTAGGATGGATGTAAGCAGGAAAGGACAGAGGATCACTGGACGTCCAAAAGAGGAACATTTTTGTATCTAATAATATTTTTTCCTTCCAATACAGAATTTTAAACACAAAACTCACCCTCTTTGAGAACACCTGGTGTCACCTCACCATTAAATACATCAATACTGCCCTGCAGTTTGGAACTCACCTTTGCCATTTTACACCGCAAAGATCTGATATCAAAGAGTAATCAAAGTTTGAAACAAGTGAATTTAAAACATCTACTAAGTATCCTCACAAACTTTTTTTTCCTCTTAACACCTGTTTATGGTTGTTTTTTGGGTTTTTTTTATTAGGAAGGCATGAGACAGAATAGGCAAATGCAGAAAAAAGTTCTTAAAATCAGCATTCTGGAAGCTCATAATTTTAAGTTAAACCCTTAATATCCTATTTCTAATGGTCAATAGGCTTTAAATTTGTCACCAAAAATAGGTATTATTTGCCTAAGATCCCAGAATAACTTGATACAATAATTTCAATCGCTGGATCAGCTTTTTCCTCAGTGCTTTTATGCATGACTACAAGGTGAAAAGGTGTTTCACATCACAGATCAATGTTTAGCCCACAGCTCAATCCCAAGCTTGCAGTGGTAGTGTCATTTCCTGGGCTTGCCACCGGTTCCCAGCCTCACAGCACCTCCCTGGTGTGACTGAGAACAAACCACATGAAAGAAATGACAGGAATAAACAACAAAGACAGCACCTCTCTGAGGGTGTATTTAGGTGAGTTCCTGTCTCCAGGTTACCACATGGACTCACAAAGTGTGTCAGAGGCCGTGGGGAGAGTGGAAAAGGAAAAGGAGAGAGCAGCAGCAGCTGTGGGAGCTGGAACTCGAGCCCAGGCTCCTGTTCCACCCCAGAGCCACCGTTGCCCTGAATAGCCTGGCAGCCCTGCACAGCCTTGGAATGGGCTCTGACAGGAACACTGAGCACATTCACGACAGCATTTCTAGACTTCCATTAGAGATCCTCTTCGGGCTGTGGCTTTTGGAAGCTATCCTAGAAAAGAAGAAAAAATACCTTATTCCTGCATTTCCTGTATTTATTTATAACTCATCAATCTTGAAATAAAGTCATGCAAATCTTTATCCTATGACCAGACTTTAAAAAATGCTGATTTAAGATTATTTTAGATATAGGGAGACAACAGCTACATGAATCACAGGAACAGTTATTTTTTTCTACACGTTCACAAAACACACCTGCAGCTGTCTTAATTTATAGCAAAGTTCACAACCTGGTGAGGTGTTTTTGCTCAAATCTTACCCAAGCTCATAGCTGTAAGCCCACACGACACACTCAATCAGGATGTTACAGACAAGGATCATTTTCACCTATGAGAATTATTTACTGCAACCTGTACTTTCATCTGCCCTTCTGGAAGAGAAAAGACAAGGCACTGGGATATATTAAATATGTTGCACTCTATTATCCCCAAGTAGTTTTAGCTAATTTGGGATTTAAACCAGCACAAGAATTATGAGAGCTGCTCTGCAGAGACTCAGTTTAAGTCATCCCAGATCAACAGCTGAATCACTGTTGTACCATACCTAAACACTATTGTACCACACTCAAAGCCAGGTCGAGTTTATCCTATGATGGATTTTTTTAAATTCCAAAAAATCCTACTACAATAGGATTTTATTTTTTGCCACTGAAGATAGCACTTCTTCTCTTAGTGTTACTGTGTTCATTTGAAAAATAGGTCAAAAACTGCTTTGAAATGATTATTTAAACAAAGCTTACAAACACTGATGAAATTTTTCTGTTGAAATGTTTTCTAATGTCTCCACCAAGGCTGACCATCCAAGAAGGAACATATAGGAGAGGAAAGAAATTTGTGCAGAGAACCAGGAAGAGCAAGGATGAGATTTAACAGATATCCCAAGGATGTGGAGATAAAGAACAGGAATATACACTAACTTCAGAAAAGAATAACCTATCTTGAAAAACAATTACTTCTTTAGTTAGATTTAAAATATCTAAGCCCAACATTTTTCCAGGAAAGCGTGTGCAGTTTTTCACTTAACCTGACTGAAGCCAAAGGACCAATGTAACGAAGTTAAATAGCAAAGCAACATATGTCCATTCAAGAGACTCCGATTTTTCACTGTCTCTACCTACTGCATACACACTTACCAAAGTGTTTTTGCTACGATAGACAGGAAATGTTTACAAACATCTTACACAATAGTAATCACATAAAAAAAGATTACTTAACACAGTGCCTGTGGTCATCTCACTTCAGACCATATCCTCTCTTAGAGCCAGAGAAAGAAAGGTCTTTGCGATACATCTTAAAACATCTCCACGTGCACACACAGTTACCTAGCACAGACAAAGCTATTCAAAGCAGAAATTGTCTGTAGCTGTATTATTAAGTTGCCCACATGAATGTATTTTAAGGGTTCCCATACTGTCAGGTCACATATCTTAAAAGCCATGGATCAGGACTTTGACTACTACAATAGGAGGAAAAAAGAAAAATGGAAAAGAGCGATGCAAGATGAAACCAGTCTGGATCCTATGTTTTATAAAACAACATTTCAAAATTCTATAAAATCCCAAAGTTCTCAGAAGGCCAGGGGTCTGAAGTCAGCCCTGCTTGGAGCAGGGTAGATGAGATGACCTTCAGAGGTCCCTTTTGATCCATGTTAGCTTAGGATTTCATAAAATAAACTGGAGAGTGGGACTGTGTGGGTACACACATACACACACAAACACTTGCCCTCTTTATTTCTAGATACCCTGGGCAGTCTCTGGACACAGCTCCACTGAACACCGCATACAGAGCATGACCACAAACAGCACTGAGTAGAGGAGACTGAATTTGGCATCTTAAATACACACCAGCTTTACATTCATGCACAAGAACTACAGAAAAAAGTATTGCTCTGTCACCTTAGTGAGGTGGCGAAGATGGAACTTCTCACACTTATCAGCTATGCCTGATCCTCAGAAATGTCCAATTTATCTGTTGAATCCTCAGCATTGTGAAACCACAATCCTCACTGCCAGAGCTCTGGGTGCTGTAGTGGTGAGGAATCTCTCTGGAATTATAAATGAAATTAATTGCTTCTGCTGAGACAGGGGGAAAGAGAGGAAGCAGGCTTGTCCTGGTGCAGGTAAGCACTCAAACCACAAACAGCGCTCAGGTTCACCATTCCTCTCCGACCCACATTTCATCTACACATCTCCAACTGAAACTCCACTTCTCTCACCTCTGGAATTCCTCCTTTGATGCATTCTCCTTCCTGCTATCCACTGATCAGTATCTTCAGCAGTGACTCACGAGAACATGCTTAACATGACACACGGCTGAAACTTGTTTGGGGTGTCTTGCTTTAGAAGCCCAAGGGCTCCTCACTAACAGGCACAGGACATGAAAGCCTCTTGTAAAAGTAATAACAAGCATCATCACACCGATGATAGTATTTCGTACTATTAAATCAGACAAATGATCATGGCTTATAAAAGTTGTACTTCAAATTTATTTCAATTTTACCACATGATAAAACCCATGATGATCTACTAAGCCTGAAGAATTCAGAATAAAACCAGGTTCCTGCATCCCTGTTATATTCTTAAATGATGTGCCTCGGTGCAGCATTCCTCTTGACTGTCTGATCAAGCTTTACAGATGTGTAAGCATTCAGAGTAAGAAAAGAGCCAGAGAATTCAACAGCCATTGGAAATGGCAAGAAAACAGGGCATTGAAACACTGTGTCTTCAAGTACCCTATTCCAGTATCTCACCTCAGTTCTACTCCCCTCTCCAGTGTGCCTGTGATGTGCAAAACTCCTTATTTCACCAAGAAATCTGCAAGAGCTATTTTAAACAATTTTTCCTTCTGTTTTGTATGGGCTTTTTACTACAAAAGTAAACCACAATACAGGCCAGGCTGCCTTTCCCCAGCAAGACACACGAAGTTTTCATGTGATACTACATTATGTGAGCTAAGAGCACACCGTTACTGTGATTGCAGAAAATAGCTTCTTGTAAAGGCAAAGAAATGGAAGATTAAGTTAGTACTATGAAAAGCGGTGCACTGCAACTTCAATTCTTTGACTAATGGTTTGAAACGTAAGTTCAACACAGAACAGTCCTTATGTGGATTGAAGTTTCCCAGTTTATGTATGTAAATACTCACATTTCAAAAGGTTTAATAGATCCACAGTTCTAAGGAAACCAACTGGCACAGTAAGCCCACTTTACAAATACAAAACAAAACCAAATTTCAGTGATTTTAGAGCTACTATTTGCCTTTCACTATAAACCTACAGGAAATTTTCTGATTTAACATTATAGGGTTTATGCCCTAAGTATTCAGTATTGCCAACAGCACAACTTGCTTAAAGTAATTCTCCTAAATGTACATTTTTAATGTATCATTGGAAAAAGAAGGTAAGTAATTCTCATGGGTTTAGTTCTGACATCTGAACATGGTCAAGTTCCACAATTCCCACAGACCCACAGGACCAGAAAGCCTTAACTGGCCATTTGGACTAAAGCAGAGCCACTGCTCATCATATTCTTGGCAGAAAAAAAGTCTCGTTTCAGAATAATTTCCATTCACCATTCTGCTAATCTTACTGGAAAATAATAATGATAATATTCTGCTGTACAGAAATCAGATACTCAAAAGCATATGCTCATATAGCAACCCAAATATATCATCTGTCACACTATAATATTACGAAATGAAATTTTTAGAATCAAGGAGATACTTTCTATTGATTTTTCTTCAGCATGAAGTGCCAGTGCAATGGGAAGTTTGGGGGAAGCCTTAGTTAGGGATGAATTGTACCATATTCCAGTGCTATGAACAAGAATAATCATTCTACCAGTAATTTACATAGTGAGTGCAACTCAACGAATCAGGTACTGGCAGTACTATTCTACTTGCATAACAGTAAGTTATTTAATAATATAAATATTTGCAGCGTGCATTTAAAAAGGCACAAGAACTAGGTTGAACTGGCTGAGCATATGGTGCAGTTGCTACTGCAGTTGCAGATTCTTCTGATCTTGAAGACTTTGGAGGAAAATGTAACTGAAGGCTGAGTCCTCTTCCCTTCTCACTGTAATGACACCAACAATGAAAATCAGAGAGCACTGAAAGACACTTCAGTGAGAATAAGTGTCACCAGGCATACTTCTTCCGTGAGGCAAACTGAGTTATTTACATGAATGAATGTTTGCTAGTCAAAGAAAAATTTGAAAGGTACAGAGCAGAGAGAGAACACAAATACAGAGGAAGTGGCATTTTCATTTTGAGAAAGCCTCAAAAAACTACATTCTCAACTTTTTTTTTTTTAAAAACATCTATCTGTGCAACATTTGAAGAAAAATCTATTGTTCATAAAGCAACATTGAATTTGGATACTTCAAAAGCATCAAGATACTATTTAAAGCAACAGCAGCTTCTTACAGCCAGTGAAGCAGCTCATTTAAAGAACTGAATGCAGAGTATAATGACCTAATTAGGGGAATTTCTCCCCACAGAGAGGCTGTTCTAGTGTAGGTCGGTGGGAAAGCCCAGCTGGCTTGAACACTGTAAGATCAAGACCTGAAAGCTTATGCAAGTGTGCGGTTAAAGAAAAAAAAGTTAAAATCAGAAGACTGGAAGTTTCTGTGCTTCTGACAACCATCCACTGAACACAGCCGTACCAACCTCAGCTTCTGGTTCAAAACCTCTCCAGGATTACTCACACTTGGTAACTACAAAACAGATTCAGAACTGCCAACGCCGCTCTGTAGAACTTCAGTTGCTGAAAGGACTCCACTTATTTCATCTCTGTTACAGAAGAAAATAATTAAGATGCATCACGTAGCAGCTCATGTATCAGCTTTTGTACTATCAAAAGCCAAAGAAAGAGATCAAATGATTCAGCCACAAAAGATTTTCGATAAGCACCAGAGTAGCTGATCTCAATTACTCATTTTTCTGAAGGCACCAACACAACATGATCTACAGTCCAGCATTTTTAGCCATCACTTTTCAGGGCATCAGTCAACTGCACAAATGCCTTCCAATATATGGGATATGTTAAATTTGTTCCCTAAAGAAAAGCATTCCAAGAAACACATTCCAATGGAAGCACACTTGATGCTGCAACTGACACTAGAATATTGTTTCTATCTTAATCCTTTTGAGTTTTAAATAAAATGTAAGGAACTTTAGTCATTAACATAACCTACAAAAAATTATTAAATTCTGACTAAGTTTGAGCATTTTGTCTTTTTTGTTGCCCCTCAGAGAACTCTGTACAGACTCTCACAGGGAAATAATCCACTCCACACACTTTATTAACATTAACATAACACAATAAAACTTTAGGTAATTAAGTTTAATGTGTTGTTCAACACGTAACGCGGAATTTCATGCAACTTACAGCAATTCTTTACAGTTCACAATAACCTCACAGCAAAATCAAAATGGACTAAAAACTGCCCCCATATTGTTATGCAAGAGCTTGATTTTCTTCTTGCTGCTCACCCTGAAAAGCAACACAATAATAACGGTTACAATATGACATTCAAATACCTAAACATGACATAAGTTTATATTGTTCCACTATGTCTAGGCAAGTGCATTCCCTTAATACAATCTGCTAACTTGGAAATAAGAGAAAATATCACAGTAAGTGCATTTGTGCTTTTCTATGTGCAATCCATATAAAGAGACCAACATCTTATGTTTTTATGATGTATGAACAGAGGTTTCACTACAGTGAAATACAGATCAACATTCAGCATTACAATAAATTATTTGTCTTAGACTAACCACTCAATTTTCTGTAAGGAAAAGCTGTGTTACTTTGAAGTCACATTAATGAAATAACCACAGACTGTGGTTTGTCAGGGGCGGGGGGTGGTTGTTTCTGGTTTTTTTCTCTTTTTTTTTTTTTCTTTCTTTAATTCAAAACAACCTATGAACACAAAAGATCAAAAAGAGTACATGCAGAATCTTTTAGGCCAATTAAAAATTGCAGCTAGTCAAAACAAAGCACTGAAAATCGATTTGTCTGGAGAGCACCGGAAGCTGTCCTGCCAAGCAGGTTATATTTATCAGGCTTTTATTTTTTTTTCCTTTTTATTTATTTATTTATTTTATTTTTGCTTTCCTGCTTGCTAAGAAACTCCTCAGCTGTTCACCTTTGTCACGGTAACTCTTCAGCATTAACAGCTTGCTGGACCTTCCCTCGAGATTGTTTATTTGCTTTCCAAGGGAACTGCACTTTACAACTGCCTCGTCTGGACAGCAATCGCTCGGCTTTTCAGAGAACACATTACTCAAGATGAAGAGAAGTTCTGCAATACAGAGTCTTGCAGAACTATGAGGAAAGCTGTGGAGCAAAAATCATTTCAGAAGGTGCTGCCACTGTCATTTTAGGAGAGACAGGGACAGGCTGAAGCCTCCCTCAAAGTTGGGGCTTCTCAACTCAACATTTACTACTGACTGACACCAACTCATCCTAAAGGCTTCAGTCCTCTTTGCCAAACTGCTGTGACACTTCTGAGTATATATTTTGTATTTTTATTCTGTTTCATTTTTTACTGAACTGAGGAAAAAAAAAGTCCATAATCAAATCCCAGGAAAGTCAGTTCATAGAATCACAGAATGGTTTGGGTTGGAAGGGACCTTAAAGATCATCTCATTCCAACCCCCTGGCATGGGCAGTTCTATCATAAGAATCTGTCTCATTAATACAGGTAAAGGAATTTCTGGATCCCTCTCATTCAACTACTACAACAGTAAAAGAATCTCAAATTCCCCAAAGCTTCCTCAAAAAACCCTGTTAAACTACTTTGACTCTTCATTCTTCAATGTTACAGCAAATAACATATTAAAAAAAATATTATTTATGATCTGCTTTGACAGTTTTGTAATTGTCACATGTAAATCAGAAAAAAAAATTAAACTTGTTTGGTTAAACTCCAAATATTAAAGTTAGTAGCTAATAACAGAAGAAGCATTGGAGAAGGACTGAACACCTGCAGGAACCTTACTGGATGTGGGTTGGTAACCCCTCTACTTGGCTTTGCCCTGCTAATGCCACTTCAAACCAGAATTTCTGCACATTCTTTCCTTCCTTTTATATCAACATGCCAACTCCTCACAACAGCCACAACTCAAAAAGCCATTCCATTTCACCTGGCAAGAATCTTGAAGTCACTTGACTCCCTCACTGTTTCTCCATCAACTTAATTCTTTACAACTGCTGAAAGCCAATGTCATCAGGCAAGACTCCAAAACCAAGCCAGAAACCAAAATTAAGCCACCAATGAAGCTCAATTTAAGTGTTCTTCCTCCACTGTCTTTGATGTGTGCAGTTCCTTAATAGCTAATGTTTAGCCTACCTAAAACTAGACTCAAGAGTAAAAAGCCTAAAATACAACAGCTGCTCTATGCCTATTAATTCTGAATGTGCTAATAAAGCACCTACGACAAGACCTCGTTCTTTTCCTGACCCTTACAAGCACAGAATGAAAAGACGTATTTGGTAAAGCCCAAAACAACAACAGGAAAACATGACAGCCAAATGCCTGGAAAGCAGGAAATACCCACCTGCGTCACCTCCCTTCAATAGCAAGTGCAGTACCACACCTTTGAAAACAAGAAAGAAGTACACGTTAATATAAGCACTGTTCCCTTCTGAAGAAAACACACTATTTTCTATTTGCCCAGACTTCTAAAAACACTGAGTTCGGTCTTACTTTTACATGCAAGTTCAGCTACCAACAGGACTTTGGGCAACTGACTTGAGCCCTGTATGGACATCCCACAGGCAGTAAGAACCTCAGTGACATCATCACTCTACCTCACTGCTCTCCTGTGAATGAAAGGCAAACCCGACAGCGTCACCACTGATGTGGTGCTCACACACTGAAACACAAACCATTCTCCTCATAGTGATGTTATACAACTACTCCTGGCAGGTAAATAATCCCTGGAATAGCACAGCATGCCCTAGGATGCCTGTCTCATTAAACTCCTCTTATTTGTGACTCTCCTTATCCTTAGGCAGCTGTTGCTCCTTAGCCTTGTACAATTACCACTGTGTACATGCCTGATCATTTGTCCAGCATTTCACTTACTTGGTGGGGTTTAGAATCCTCACACCGATATCATGAGACTGTTCCAAAGCCTCACTGCCTCACCTTTTAGGGCAACGAAGTTGTTCTCATACCAAACAATTTTTCACAATATTTCTCACATCTCAGAAGGCTGAAATAAGCCATCAATTAAACACAAATCCTCTGTCTCACCTGTATCGAATCAGTCCCAGGAATTCAGTTACTGCTGCACTCCAAACTACAATTACAGTGCCAGAGAAAAATGCTATCTTGAAGAATGTACTTGAGTTTTTCAGCTTCATCGGGACTGGTATTTATTTTCTCCTGACCTAGCTTCCAAGGATTCTTCTCTGCCATAGAATTGATTTCCGAATCCCAACTTGTTCATCTACTAAAATCAAAAGTAAGAACAATTAGGACAGTCACAAGCAAAACCCCAGTGGATGATGAGAATCAGACAAACATGGTACTGGACATACTTCACCATACTGGCAAGGGGTTTGGACACATCATGCAATGCCAATGCAATGTCCTATGGTCTCTCTGTCTCCCTGTACACATTAAAAGATACAGTTTTTTAAAGGTCAGAAAACTAAGACACGGATTAATTATTCAGTAACACCGCTGTGGATAATCGAAACCTAAAGAAAAAGTAATGGACAAGCATACCTATCGGAGGCTCCTCTGATCTCAACTGGGAATGGCCCAGTTACTGGAGACACTGCAGTAACAGACTCCAGCAGCCGATGGTGGGGTGGCCTCGCTGAGCACGGCACTATTTGAGATAGTTTAACACATCACTTGGTGTGCAACATCACTCGGTCAACAATGAAACATCTTTCTTTTGAGAAAGGTTAAAGCACATGCAGCTGCACTTGCCTGGACACTGCACTACTGTAAAAGCCTAACTACTGACAGGGATACATGTAAAGTACTGGATATTTCCTTGTTCACTCATGAATCTTGTACACAATTAAGGAAGGCAGTCACTGGCTTTGCTGCTTGTGCTCTTAGGAATTTTACAACTTTTCCAATATCTCTTTCAGATTCTTGCCTCAGAAGGAGTGGACCATCAATTAGGTATCAAGATGCTTTTAGATAATGAAGCAGAGCATGAATGATATGAGTTTGTAACAAATGAAATTAAGCGTGATAATAAAATCAATTCAAAATACTTTCAAATGCAAAACATGCAAAAAACCACAGTATCACTAACGTGTCATCTGTCATTGTCAACGTGCAGTCCCGCAGCATCTCTCGCTCCTCTTTCACAGTTACAATTCTCACATCTCCGAATCCAGAACAAGCAGATTCTTTAGGCAGCTGGTCATCATTGTCATACCTACAAATACAACCCGAGCTGTTAACTGAAACATTTCTTCTGCAAAAAACCTCTGCCTCTCTTTCATCTACACTAGTGTTACGTACTCAACCATACAAACAAGAAAACAAAGACAGAAAATCTTTTACAAAAGATATTCAAAGCCTTCAATTTAACTAAAATTAGCTGTATATTTTCCTTTTGTGTATATAACTTTTATCTCATTATTTTTAAACGTCAGCTACAGTCTTTCAAGCGGCACCAAGAAAAACATTTCATCCACCCTTCCCAAGTAAGGAGAGGACAGTACTAACGTTCCCTCTGCTGCTATTAAAGAGGTGCTGGCTGACAATGCTCTTTCTTCCTTCCCACTGATCCTTACTCACCTCAGAGAGGGGACAGAGCAGAGCTTTTGACAACGGGTCATAACTGTCATACCTAGCAAGAAAATACACAATTGGTAACAACATCCAGAATTATTTACTTGGTATTAGCAAACAGAGGAGTATTGTGACAATCTACTCACATGTCCAGTAAAAACCCTGCAACTTCTGCATCGTTTCTGAAATCCAGCTTTTCCTTAAGTGTCAGCCACCGGTCAGTGTGATTTGCCACGTAAATCCTTGTTTTCCCCCTTCGTCTATCAAGACTTTGCTTTCTCTTTTTCTTTTCCAGAAAAGACAACACTGGGGGCCTTCCACACGTCTTTGCTGGCGGGGACATGGTGAGCCTGGAAATAAAGGGGAGGCTTTACTGAGAGGCAGCTCAGAACAACAGGTGGTTCCTCAGCGTCCCGAGCCAGCACAGCGGGGACTGATGGCCGAACACCTTCGGCTCCTCACAAGACAAGCACCAGCTGCAGCCTCGCACCGACGGCTCCCGACCCGCGCCCATTCCCTCGGGTCTTCCCCCCTCCGCGTTTCTCCGTGGCAGCAGCGGCTGAGAATGGGGGCGCTTCCAGGCGGAACACGGTGAAGGGCTGCGGGACAGCCCCTCACGCCGCTCCTGAGGGGGGGCCATT
>VZTF01004727.1:996155-1023604 GCA_013397755.1 Cnemophilus loriae
GGAAGGAAGATTCTCGCCTCACGCCGCTCCTGGGACAGACACGGAGATTCTCTCCTCATGCCACCCCGGAGGGGAGATCAGCCCCTCACGCCGCTCCTGAGGGAGGACAAGCCCACCTCACACCGCCTGAGAGAGGACAAGCCCTCACAGCGCCCCTCAGGGGGACGCCCTTTCCCCGCCGCCCCTCCCTTTTTCNCGCCACCACCGGCAGCGACCGAGATAAACAAGGGACATGTGACCGGCGGCGCTCGCTGATGGCGCGGAGACCACGTGAGGGCGGGGAGGGACCCGGCCCCGGTTTTAAGGAAAATGGTTAAAAAAGGAGTTTTAAGCGTTAAATCAAGGCAGTGATTTCAGTCCCGTCCTGAGGGAGCAGCTAGTTGCGCTCAGGTAAAAACTGTTCTCAGCCCTTCACTGAAGCCCAGAGGAAGGTGTAACCCAACATCTTATTTTAATATTTGTTTAATGACAAGCTCCAATTACGTGTGTTATGCACAATAAAAAATCCAGTGTTTTCCCAAGCAGCAGTTCGCAGGAAGAATATCCAAAATACTGTGTGGTTATCTTACCTTCTGAAAGGTCAGATTCAGAGACAAAACTAGAGTTTTCCTCTGAAGAGCAAAAAATGTTTGAAGTGCGACCTACCTGTTAAAATGCTAAATCAGTGACACAAAAAGAAAGAAAATGCAGTGAGAATTTGGAATCCCTGTTGTCACAGTGTGTTCTAAGAGTGACATGTACACAGCCTGCATTCCACCAGGTCCTTGGCACCTCCACATACTCCTGCTGACACAGCCTGCATTTTAAGATAAATAACTAAAAACTCAGACCAAGTTAGCCGGCAAAATTATGGATAATTTTATCTAAACAAGAGAAGGACAATCATACGTGCCAATTTAGTTTTTATCATTTCTACTGTCATCTTTGGTAGAGCCACAGTAACAAGTCAAGTTGGCTCAAGAACTAGTAAGTGACTGAGGGCTTATAAAAATATTTATTTGCATTTTCTGAATCAGCTGAATAACCAAAATTTTTTTTTTGATTTGTTGTCCAACATTTACAGAACTTGAAAATAAAGAACTGCAGAAAAGAGCCATCACTTCCTGACATCTACTTCAGTGTCTTTTATCATTTACAGCTTCAGCCTCTGAGCAGATTTTCGTAGTACATTTTACTATGTGAGTTAACAGAGAAGTGAAATTCAAAAGAATTACTGTAGCTTAATTATAGTTTTGCTCAAGATAGCCCAACTCCTCAGTGATACCTGTATATAAAGATAATTCCTTGCACTTTACCTATTCAATTTAGATATAATTTCTCATCATTCACCATTATTTCTTTTCATCTCAGACAGTGTTTATTTCATCTGCTTGAGCTGATCCTGCTGGTGTGACAGACACAGCACGGGAATGCTTTCAATCCCACCAATATTTGTATTAATGTTGGTTTTACCACTTGGACACCCCTGTCAGCAAGGTGAATATTTTGCCCCTGAGCTGTTTCACGCAGGTCCCGAAGTGAACAGCATTCCTGGTACACGGAATTGTGTCTTACAAAGCAGCAGCTGCTACCCAGGAATGAAATTCCAAAGCCAATGCCCCAGGCCCACCAAAGGTTGAGGTTTGTTCTCCGCAGCAACGCACACACGTGGAACTGAGGGCACCAGGTGCAGGAGCTGCCTCCTCCCAACCCCAGACTGCGGCCATGCAGGAGGGAATTTCAGAGGTTTATATAGTTTATATATCTATTTACATATTTATTTTTAGAGGTTTGCATGGCAGTCTTGCAGCTACATTACTTCAATTCACTCTCTCCCCTTCCATCAACTGAAAATCCTGGCTGTACTGTCGCCTTTCTGCTGATGAATATTTCACTGTGCTTCGGTAGTTTCCAGAGAGAACATCTTCCCGTTTAGCTCCCAGCTGCAAGCATGGTAGTAATGCACCTTACAAACCCCAGAAGCCTTCTGCCTTCTGAAGTGTAATTTTCATTTCAAAATGCCCTGTGTTGCTACACGAGCCATCAGTTAACCCAGCAAGGTGTTTAAGTACCCCATTTATCTTGTATTTTATGAGTATTTGTGAGACGGGATTGAGAAAGTGCTCCCTGGAAATACCAATGCAAACGTCTTCACACGGTAATTAATGTAACTCTGTAATAGAATAAAACCCTTGCAGAGACCAAGTTGATCTAGCCAAGTGCCTGTTTCCAGAACACGTGGGAAGCTCAGGCCTTTCACTGGATGTTCTCCCAGATTCCCATTATCCATGATTTAAGGATTTGGAAGATGAGGGTGAATCCAAACCATTTCACTAAGCAGGTGTGGGAAGACCTACACCCCAGGAACAGAATCCCTTTTAGACCTCTCTTAATACTTTGGACTTCACAATGTCCTACTGCCGGGAGTCTTCACTTTGCTTTTTGCATTTGTTACATAATTGTTATTTCTAGACAAAAAGGGAGTTACGGCACGGGCACAAAGCCATTTATTTCCATGTTCCAGTGCAACACTGACACCCCATTAAAAGACACAGCACAGCAGTGACATGAATCAGCCCCCCAAAGACCACCTCTCATCTCGTAACCAGTCTGTTTCTAACCCAAAACAGAATCAAAGCAACTATTTAATAAATAGAAACAAGAATAAAGCTGAAAACTGAAAACCACAAGGTTTAACACCACGTGATTCATTCCAGCAGGAGACTTTGCTTGTGTTGCGTCCTTAGTGCTTTCAGAACACCTCAAATTGTTAAGAACGGAATATAAAAGATGAATTGACACTCAGTTTAAGAGGGAGCACACTCATTTCCAAACTGAGCTCCTGCTCGTTTGGGCCTTCATGATACAACACAGGAACTACTTTATTCTAAGAGATTTTAAGAAAAGTGAAGTCAAGACCTGCACTCTGACTGCACCTTGAGCAATGTAATGCAAGTAATACCAAAGTAGAATTCCTCACATTTATTGTTCACTGCTGAGGTTGGATGATTCATCACATTTAAATATTTTCCCATGAGCCTCATAACTTCATTCTTTTATCTGTTATCATCATATCTGAAAAGAATTAATAATTAAAAAGCAACTGAATTATGCTGTGTGGTACCTAACATGCAATAAAACATGCAGAAAACATGAAATAAAAAAAAAAGGAACAGTCAATCAAACCAAGAAGCTAAAACATTTTTACTACAGAAAAATCGCATCTCTAACAATATATTTGTTTCTTGTTTCCTATTTTTACTTTCTCCCCCTCACCATCTGCCTCTGTTCTGCTTTTTATTTCAAAAAGCGTCCACCTCATTTAGCTTCACTCACCCCATCACAGGATTCAGGCTGAATAAAAACAAAATCCCCAATGCCAAAGCCGATAAAGCACCACCTCTTCACAAAAGACCTTCCAAAATTAACTCTCCTTTTTCTTACAGTAGCTGTAGATCTTTAAGAGAAACAGTCCATCTCGATTCGGTGCTTTGCTACCCACCCTCTAGACAAAGGAACTCGAGCTTTTTGGCCCCTGGTAACTCTGGGTTGTACCTGTGCCTTCAGTGCTGCTTTTTTTGCCAAATCTTCCCCTGTTCTTTCAGTAGCCAGCACGGAGTCCCACAAGAGTGAGATCCCGCAGTGTGGAGAGAGAAGGTGAACTACAGAACGTGCTGTTCTTGAGCAAGGACCACTCTTTCCGTCCTGGAAGCACCTCAGCAATGCCCAGGGGGAGTTGCTGTTCTGTGGAGCAGAGTCCCACTGCTTTGCTTAAGACACCCTGCATGAAAATAAAACCATTCTGGGGAGACAATCCTCAGAAGGAAATAGTGGGAAATGGAGCATGCCCATCACTGACATGTGTGCCGTGCAGCGGTCAGGAGAGCTTGGCAGTGCCAGCACCTGCACTGTGCTGCGTGCAGAGCAAGCAAGGGGTAATGAGGAGAAGATGAAATACAAACAGGTGCTAACCTGTGCCAGCACAATAATCGGAGTCTGGAGGTGAGTCCCTGCAGGGCCGGAAAGGTCATGACAAACGCTCTCATTTGTGAGTCAATTCTCTGCAGCAACCATAGTGGATTTGTTACTGCAGTCAGTGCACAGACTAAGGAAAACTTCTGGACCCAGCCCGGGAACAGCCCTAAGCTCCTGGATCTCTTGGGGAGAACGTGCTCTGCGCAGTGCAGCGAGGAGCTGAGCCGGGTCAGACACCCTCCCAGGGCACTGGCACCTCAGTGCCCATCCTTGTGCCTTCAGGGCCAGCGGACCTCGGCATGGGAGCAGCAGGAAAGGACTAAGGGACCCGCTGCCATCCTGGCTGTGTCTCTGGGGCTCCTGGGAGCAGGTGGGGCACCAGAGGGGGCTCACAGAGTCACAGAATCAATTAAACTGGAAAAACCTTTGAGACTGTCACGTCCAACCTGTCACCAAACGCCACCTTGTCGACCAGACCATGGCACTGACTGCAATGTCCTGCTGTTTCTTGAACACCTCCAGGGATGGCGACTCCACCCTGGGCAGCCCATTCTAATGTTTAATCGCCCTTTTCAGGAAGAAAATCTTCCTGATGTACAACCTAACCCTCCCCTGGTGCAGCTCCAGGCCGTCTCCTCCCCTCCTGTCGCGAGCCTGACCCTCACCTGCCAGGGAGAGCGTGGTAACCCCCGAGCTTCCTCTTCCAAGGCTTGGGGGGCGGGATGGGAGGGAGAAAAAAATATGGAACGCTTCACGAATTTGCGTGTCATCCTTGCGCAGGGGCCATGCTAATCTTCTCTGTATCGTTCCAATTTTAGTATATGTGCTGCCGAAGCGAGCACGAATCTCCGTCTGTCCCCCACAGTATTTGTACCCCCAGGATCCGGGCTCCGCACGGTCAGGGTGACCCGGGTGGATAAGCCGGCGCTGCCGGTGGGCTCAGCAGCAGCCGTGCGCAGCGCCCCGGCCGTACCGAGGGTCTGGCGGGCAGGGGGCGGCGGAGAGGGGGAGACAGACCCCAAATCCGGCATAACCCGGGTTATGCAAATAGGCCTGCCGTATGCAAATACGCGCAAGGCACTCTGGGGCGGGGGCCGTAGCCGGGCTTCTTCGCGAGGCCGCTCCGTATCAATAACCCCCGGCCGACTTTAGGGCAGCGTTCGGCTGTGCGCAGCTGGGAATGTGACACCTTTGTGTGGTGACGCGTCGGGGGTTTGTACCTAAATTAGTTAATATTGCTGACCCGTGGCGATGTGCGGGTAGTTGAAGCCGTTTGTTGGTTCACAGAATCCCAGAATCGGTCGGGTTGGAAGGGCCCTCTGGAGATCCAAGCCCTCTGCCGAGGCAGGGTCACCTGGAACAGGTGACACAGGAACGCGTCCAGGTGGGTCTGAATGTCTGCGGAGAGGGAGACTCCACCACTCGCTGGGCAGCGTGCTCTGCCACCCTCAGTGTGAAGAAGTTCTTCTTGCTGAGACGAAGCTTCTTGTGTTTTATTTTATGGCCATTTCTGCTTACATATTTGGAGTGTACCTGCGGCACACGGCAGCTGCAGCGGGACCGCGTGGCCGCAGGGACGGGGAGGGAACAGGTCCGCACACGAATGGGGGGAGCAGGCACCGCACAGCGCTGCGCGTTCTAAGGTGGGGCGGGAGCGGAGTTTGTCAGGAGCAGCAGAGTGGCGCAGCGGAAGCGTGCTGGGCCCATAACCCAGAGGTCGATGGATCGAAACCATCCTCTGCTAGCACAAATATTTTCGTTTTTTTTTTTCCCGACCCCTCTCGCGGCACAGCAGGCGGCGGCTCCGTCGTGTCTGCTGGTTATTTTTGGGCGTGGGGGGCAGTGGTGTGGCTGGTGCGGGGACAGTTGTTTTTCCTAAACCATCCTGGCGCCGTGCAGTGTAAGCGGGTGCGAGTGAAGGACGGACAGGGCACTGCACAGTGTGATGCCTGCAGCCTTTCTTCTAGCGCGGTTTGAGGGTCTCGTAGAGCCACGGCATGGTTTGGGGTTGGAAGAGACCCTTGAAGGCCATTTAGTCCCACTCCTTGCCATGGTTAGGGACACACCAAGTTGCTCAGAACCTGGCTTTGAATGTTTCCAAGGATGGGGCATCCGCCACCTCTCTGGGCACGCCGTGCCTGTGCCTCAGCACCCTTGGGATAAAAAGTTTCTTAATCTTTCATAAAAAAGCTCATTTTTATATTGAAAGGTCGCAAGGTCCCCCTGAAGCCTTCACTTCTCCATGCTGAACAGCCCCAGCTCTCTCAGCCTTTCCTCGTAGAAGAAGTGCTCCAGCCCCCTGAGCATCTTCATGCCTTCCTCCGGACCCGCTCCAGGAGGTCCGTGTCTTTAATTAGGCAGTAAAAGCTCGTTGCATACATTTGGGTTTTTTCCCCTGCCTTGCCGGATTAAAGGAAACATTGTGGCAACGTCAAACATAGCAAGCAGGCTCGCAGCACGAAATGCAGGACAGCCAAATGAAAACACAAACGTGAAAACGTAGAAGTCAATGCACGTGGTACTGAAAGTCTGTATTCCGCCTCTGGATCTGAGGGAAAGGCTCTGTGAACTTACTTAATGCCACGCTGCGTCTCGGTGGGAGTTGTTTTCAGTGCTGTAGAATGTGAGAAATAAACAGTGGAATTCTTGCATGGGACGAGTACGTGCGGAATTCACGGAAGAAAAACAAGGCAGGGGTTTTGGTTATAGATCCATAGAAAGAACGATTTTACGGAATCCTCTCCGCCGGCTCAGTAGGCGCGGCTCGGGGGGTCGCGCTGTGCGGTTCCATGGTGTAATGGTTAGCACTCTGGACTCTGAATCCAGCGATCCGAGTTCAAATCTCGGTGGAACCTGAACGTTTTTGCCGCAAACACATTTCTTAACGGCTCAGAACCGTGGAAAATTACTGCGAGGCGTTTTTCACGGACTGTTAGAATGCCATAAATATCCCGTGCCACGTAGAAAACGTATCTAAAGTAGAAGAGTACCCAGCCAGAGAATTTTCCATTTTTCCCCCCGTATCTATTGTTTATTGCAGCCAGGTTAGAACTTTCTGACACAAATTATATCTGAAGAATCTCAGACGTGTCACAGCGTATTGTTTCCTTTTATTTCTACGCTTTGAACCGCCTGTGTGGAAACACAGTTCTAAATTCTGCATCAGCAAAGCTGGCGGCAGCTGCTGAGCCCTGGGGCAGGGGTGAGGTGTTGGGGTGTCTCTGACAGCAGATGTTCTCCCAGGTTCACGTTTGCTTTCTGCCCTCATTATACCAGGGGTGACCTTACTGTGGCCTTCCGGTGCCCAAAGGGGTTCCAAGAGAGCTGGAGAGGGACTTGCACAAGGGACTGGAGTGACAGGACACAGAGAATGGCTTCCCACTGCCGGAGGGAGGATTAGGTGGGGTATTAGGAAGAAATTCCTCCCTGTGAGGGTGGCACGGCCCTGGCACAGGGTGCCCAGAGAAACTCGGTGCTCCATCACTGGCAACATTCAAGGCCAGGTTGGATGCGGCTTGGAGCAACCTGAGCTAGTGGAAGGTGTCCCTGCCCACGGCAGGGCGTGGGTCTGAATGATCTTTAAGGTCCCTTCCAACCCAAACCATTCCACGATTCTGTGAAGACAACGAATATTGCAGAAAATCGGAACGAACACGCACATTTAGGCCGTGCCAAGTTCCCGTCGGTCATCCCGGGTCCAAGGGCAGGAGGAGCAGCGATCTCCCACCGGGATTTGCGTGCCGTGGATTTACTGTGGGGGCCGGCGGAGGCGAGAGGCACCGCCCGGTTCTATGGTGTAATGGTTAGCACTCTGGACTCTGAATCCAGCGATCCGAGTTCAAATCTCGGTAGAACCTGCCCCACGTGTCGCTTTTTGCACCTCGCAGCGCGGCAGGGACAGACCCCGGAGCGCGATGAAGCTCCAGCGCTGCGCCACGGACTGTCCTTGACCTCAGCTGCGTCACGCTCTTCCCAATTTCTTCAGTGCAATGAATTCGACAAAAGACTTTAAATAATTCTTACTGCTTTTTAATTAGGTCTTTCGTTGTATTTTACTGCTTGTTTTACATTAAGTGTTTCTGGGGGGGAGGAAGAAAAGGCATTTACACCGTGGAAGATTTCATCAGGCAGACGTGCAGAATTTGGACATTATTTTTCAGATGCACCCAACTACTCACTTGGAAAATAAGGGCAGAAATGCAGTGTTTCTGGATAACTCTGCACAATTTAAATGGATATTCCCTGTGCTTTGCTGACATAAACTCTCAGTAGTTATTTTTCATTTCCAGAGTAGCTAAGGACATTTTAACACCTTGGCTCCCCTCCTCCAAACCTGTCCTACTAGTCACTTGTTTACACAGCAACAGGTACGAGCCTGCTCTGTGCCAACAGCTCCTCCTCCTCTTCCTCTGGCCAGGTGACCCTGCCTTGCTGGCCCCTGAAAAAAAACACAGAACACCTTCAAATCGAGTTACTACTTAGTAGAAATCCAGGTTCCAGCTGCTCAAGAGAACATACGGAAATGTTTGCTCAATTCTTTAAATTTTCACCCAAGCTACTGATGAAGAAAATCCCTTGTCTGTGTCAGGGCTAATTTTCATCCTTTCCTAAGCTGTTGGATCAGGCTACACACAAAGATCTTTTCCTGTGCACCAGTGTTTTAACCTGCTCTACGCAGTAACCTCAGCACAGCCAGCCACCCTCACAGGCTGGCTTCACACACCAACACCCTTCTCTCCACGCACAAGAGCTTTAAAGCCACAGAGGCTTGTCTGCCTTGCAAAGATTCAGTATATTAATTTACAATTCTAGAGAGCAAATTACCATTTCCTGCAGCAGTCTGGCAACTTTCTCCATCCATTTAGCAGAGCTGGAGGTGCAGCTGTAATCCAGAAGTGCCACAAAGTGCTGATGCAGTGCTGGTGCCACAGATGTGCCCCGTGCTCTGCTCAGTGGCCCAGCCAAACCCCCTGGGTGAAAGCAGGTGTATGGAAAGAGTTAAACTTGTACATAGAACGAGACGGAATCAGTGCAGAACTGAGTACTGAGATTTATTCACAATTCATGGGCATGCTGCATTTAAAAAAAAAGCACCAAAATTTGGGGAACTGAACATGAGCCAGATATAATCGAGCTGGGACTGCTGCATTTGGGTATCTCTCAGGGGAGAGCTCAGCCCGGGGCTGCCCAGGTCGGTGGCCGCAGGGGACACACCCAGGTTCGGTGCCTGAGGGAAACCTGCACCAGGCAAAGGGACTTCACAACACGCTGGAGCAGGCTCAGAGTAAAGTACCACAGCCCCAAGAATCCAGCATCTGACATGCTCAAGTCAAGAACATCCCAAGAAAATTTTATTCATTCATTTCCTACGTCCAATTCCTTTCCCACAATCCCTCCGGTTTATAATTTTCTAAAAATCCTCTTGTCTCAGCACAAGATTCAAGGGAGAGGTAAAGCACTGTGGCGTGGCCACGTCTGGAGGTTTTCCTGTTGCTGAAAAGGCAGCAGCAATAGAAAGTATTAGAGAATCAGAGAATCCAATCAGGGAATTAAATAGCGCTGTAATTTCAGAGGTGTGGCAACAAACACGTATTGTCAACATTAATGGACTTTCCAACTCCAGATTTAAAAGCCAGAATCAAACCTTAGGCACGTATTTCACTATATATGAAGCTGCAACAAGGTTTTCTGATAGATATTAAAATTTCAATGAAAGGAGGTGAAACGGAAAAGATTTACGAGATAGAACTTTTCTTTCCTTTTAAACTGGCACTTGAAAGAAAAGGGCTTTAAAAAACTAAAACATTTTACTCCAAAAAGAATTACAAAACAAAAGTTGACAAAAACCCCCCAAGTCTCAGTCACTTAGGTCACTAATGATAATACATTCTGTGTAGCTACTACAAGCTCAGTTAGATGCCTTCCTTATCTTTAAAAAAGAATTCTGCACCAGACAAATCATCAACAGCTCTTTGCACTGCGCCCACCTCAACAGGTTAAAACCCTCGAGCAGATGGAAGAAATGGTGGATCCAGCTGAAACAGGTTATTTTAGACACTGAGCCACCGATTTCCCTCGCAGTGGGAGCAGAGCAGATTGATTTCACCCCGTGCCCAGCCCATTCCTGGGGTCCCCCAGCGGCACAGGGAGTGAGGCAAGCACTGGCCCAAGTGGCACCCAGCCCTGGGGAGGATCCATCACGTTGTACAAACAGTTCAGGGCTCTGCTTTCAGATCAGCAAGGCAGCTCTTGTGTAGTTTACTGAAGCTTTCCTCAGAAAAGCAAACTGGTTTTGTACCATTTCACTCACATAAAAAAATAAGCACACTGTACAAAGAGCAGCAGTGATATAATTTAAACATGCATCCAGCTACAAACCATATATACAGAGAAACAGGCCTGTACAAACAGAGCAGGACCACTTTATTACATCAGAATTCTGGCGGAGGTTTTGGAGGAAATCACGGCAGATAAAGAAAATCAGACCGAAGGAGGTGTATGTTGCTCCTGAAAGTAATCTGTTCTGCACTGTCACACAACACCCCCATCCTCCTCTGGCAGACATCTGTTACAGTTCCAGCTACACACAGCTCTTCCCACGACTCCTGGGCTTCCTTCCGTACAGAGGTAGATTTCTGTCGATGTTCTGATATTGCACCACGTCAAGTGTCATGTTCTTATCACAAGGAACAACTTGCAAAGGCTAATTTATATAATTCATGGGCATAATCTCATCGTGGGCATTCAGGTAGTGCAGTAATCAAATTCTGTTTTATAATTGAAAGAAAACCTCCCTCCCAGTGCAATGGTTTGTTATTTAGGTGGAGGTCCAATGGAAAGCTGCAATTATTAACAGCTTCACATTAAGAGAGCTATTTCTTGCCAGCAGGGTGACACTTCACTGTCTCTCTCCTTTTCAGCCTCCCTGGTCTAGCCAGTGCCAGGTCTGGCCCTGCCTTCCCTGATGCTGCATCCTATTCCACTGTGTCCAGGTTAAATGTGCATTTCAAACACTCACAGGTTTCTGCAGGATTTCTTACTCACACAAGCAGTTGTAATATTGAAGAAATTTGCAAGAAGATTCATTTGAACTGCATTAAATGGTTAAAAAAGCCCATCCCCACGTTCAGGCTGCATAAGGAAAGCTAGAACTTTGCTAGCTTCAAACAGCCATTAATCGTGAACAGATCTGATGCTACCAGGAAAATCTGAAGCAGTCTGGCAGGAGTCTAATTTCTTTTGTCCATCACATTCTTGAATAACTCTCTGACAGCTGGGGAAGTTACAGACAAGCTGCATGGCAGTACCACTTCACAATGCCTGTTAAATGAACCTCTATAGCATATTTATGAAAATAAGTGCATCAAAATTTGTGATGCCGATGTATCGTAACTCCGATGAGCTCACAAGCATTGCTCAGTATTTTTTCTCAGAGGCACCCCAGGAAGCTTTTTTTTGCAGAAGTCTTTCAACAGGGAGACAAATGAAAGAACAATCTGGGTATGTTTCACTCTCAGAGAGAAGCCAAAGCAAGCAGCACCACTCCTGGCTGCAAGCTTGGCAGAAAACTTACAAGGAAAGAAAGTTCTCTTTTTGTACCAACCAACCTATTTGGAACTATTTTAAATGAACCATTTAGCATCAGCTTCCCAGGTTCAGTTTCTATGAAGCATTCTGTGACATTACATCAGTAAATGGTGGCTAGTTTGGAACTGAGTATTTTTTGCTGAATTATGGATACAAAGCTTATGGAAATTCATTACATCTTTCCATACTCACTTGTCCTTTAAAAGGGCCTTTTCCTTAACAAGGCAAGTAAATCCCAAGTTACTTCACACCAACTGCATCAGTACTGAAATTCCTGTGATGACAGGGACTGCAGACCTAGGAGCAGGAGTACAATCATCTCACCCTCTTGGAGGAGCCCATTTCGTGCAGTGAACCCTTCACTTCAGGGAGTAACTTGATCAGGAATTACACTCCCTGTCCCCGGCAGAAAGGGCTTACGGACTTGGCAAGATCAGGCTTTTGAATGAAGAAATCCACTGTAGGCAGGAAATGACAAACAGTAAAAGTTAAATGACAGTGGCAGGAACCAGGGCTTTTGGAGACTTCTCTGGCTTTGCAAAGCAATGGTTCTTCCCAAGAACAACCCCGAGCTGGGCAGAGCCTCACTCGCACCCTCGCCGGTGCCCAGCGACTGCAGAGTTCCAGTGCTGCCCTGCAGCCTCAGCACAGCTCTGCACCTGCACTCGTTACCATTTGATATCCAGACTGCTCGTGCTTTGATTTACTGCACTGTACGTGGTGTGCAGAGTGTCCTGGGCCTTCCTGGAGTCCACGCCCTCCAGCCAGTCCTGGTACATCCTCTGCACGTGCAGGTTGGTTTCTGGCAGCCGGACGGGAATGGCGGTGTACACCTCTTCCATCTGGGCAAGCAGGGCTCTGTCTGGTTTGCCGTCCTCAGTCTGTGCCTGGCCCTTTCCATTGAGGCACCCTTAGGAAAAAAAAGAAATTAAAAAGATGGATGGTGATGGAGATTTGATACGAAAATAAAAGTCTCTGTTAAGTCAGAGTTCTTTTTTCACACTTCTCTAAAGGAAGTTTTCTCTTTAAACTTCCCCCCACGCTGTTACAATTTGTATTTACCTAAAGTGACTCTGATATCAACTTCATCTTAATGGAAATGAGGTTTCCATATCAACAATCTTTCTCTGCATTCTCCATGGTTTTATGATCCTAATTATGTTCCTTGTCTTTTCTTGCCCTTGACAAGCACCATTTCAGAGTATTTCCTCTGAGGTTTGGCAGCGCAGTGCTGGCACTTATTTTTAGGTCAGAAGAGAACAAATAACATCGTGGATAATTTTAGAGAACTCAATCATTTTTTGAGCCAACCTTGCACCTGTAATTGGTGTTTCAGACCCTTCATTAAATAGTGAAATTTTAGATTATTAAGAAGAGAATTAAGAGGGAATGAAATAAAGTGCCTGCCTGTAAGGCAGCTTTCCTTTGAGATTCAAGATACACGTGCAGAACAACTGGGGATCCACAGTTATTCTTACCTCCTGGGCAGGCAAGGACTTCTACAAAATGGTATAAAAACTTTCCTTTTTTCAACTTCAGGACCATGTTTTGGATATTTCTAAAGCCATAGGCTGCTGCAAAGCGCAGCACTGTCTCCCCATCCTTTTCAAGGGTAACTTCCTGAAAGTCTTTGTTCCTGTCAAGACACACAGAGAACATTTTAACCCCCTGCATTCCCAGAGGAACAATCCAGCTGTGCCAGTTGGTATTCACATGCTCCAAAGGGAACAGAACAAGTGTAACAATGAGATCAAGGTGAACTCTTCCACTTCCTAAAGTGAGTGAAGCAGAAGTCAGGGTAGAATCTTCATAACAGAACTATAGTTAATTTTTAAGTGCAGGTAAGTTTTTAATAAAATGAGCACCAGCAGGAGCTGCTTTACAGTGAGAGACTTGCAGGTTCAGAGCAGGTTTATAGCCTGTAACTGCCTGTCAGCCAAAGGCCAGGTTAGCAGTAACTGCTTTCACTGCAGCACCAACCAAGGCAGGGCAACTTCCCGGGCTTCAGGAACCAGTTCCTTGCCAAGAGGGTGGCCAAACCGTGGAACAGACCTCCCAGGGAGGTGGCCAATGCCCCAAGGCTCTCAGTGTCCAAGGGACATTTGGACAAAGCCCTCAGTAACATGCTTTAACTTTTGGTCAGCCCAAAGTGCTCAGGCAGTTGGACTGAGTGACTGCTGTGGGTCCCTTCCAGCTGAAAATACCTGTTCTGTTCCAGCTCACCCATTCTACCTAACAAGGATATAAAACTCTAACTTACTTTAATGCTTTGTAGGTTATTTCCTTGACATCCACACCAAAAAGCTCCTTTGCAGCATGTTTAAAAATGTGCTCCAGGTAACCATCAGATCTCTTCCCATCATGCCTTACTACATCTCCCTCCTTTAGGTCATCAAACCTTAGGAAACAACAGAAAGGAAGATCAACATTTCATTCTTTAACTTCAATAAAGTAGTGTGTTTCGCCCCTGCTCTGTCTCCCCCACCAAAAAGTGTTTTGTAGCACTAAGTGAGAACACATGAACATTTTTATTTATTACAGCTTAAAAAATGTAAATTATTCTGGACAGCAGTGAGATGATGAAAAAAAAAATAATTAAAAAAAAAGGATGCAGGGCTTTCCATGTTCAGAAGTATCAAGCAACATTAATTTATAAGAATGCACCTTCATCACAACCTGAAGGTTTTCTCAACAGCCATTCACTGCTCAAGACACATTTTGGGGAAAAATTATTTAAATACAATTATTTAAATAAATGATCATTTTTTGCCTGCAAGAATACAAAAGTACTTCAGGAGTTACAAGTCTTTGCTGACAGTTCTCCTGCTTTAGGAACTGTTTGTCACAGTCTGTAACACTGTGCCAATAAAATATCACCAGCTTGCAACCAGGTTAGAACACTGGACCCTGAAAATAAGTGTTACACTGTGGTTCAGGAGAGAAAATGGGAGATCATATCCCAAGGGCATCTCCTGGAAGTTCACATCTCCCCCACGAGTTACTTTATTCATACAACTGTTTTAATACCAAGCACTTTATCACAAATTGCTGCTGTGCTGGGACTTGTTTTAGGAGGAAGACTTCAAGTTACTTAAATTTCTCTGCAAGATCTACTTTTAAGACCCCAGAAGAGCAAAAAATTTATGCCATTAGGTGTCAAAGATGAACCAGTATTATCAGATTAGTCCTTTTAAAAATTAACATTATTTTCCAACATAAATTGAGGGCACTTGGCTTGTTCAGCCTGGAGGAGACTGAGGTCAGACATCCCCAGGATCTGCAGGTTCCTCCTGAGGGGCAGCTCCGACCTCTGCTCTGTGTGACAGTGACAGAACCCAAGGAACGGCTGGAGCTGTGCCAGGGGAGGTCTGGGCTGGCTCTCAGGGAAAGGTTCTTCCCCCAGAGGGTGCTGGGCACTGCCCAGGCTCCCCAGGGAACGGGCACGGCCCCGAGGCTGCCAGAGCTCCAGGAGCGTTTGGACTGCCAGGGATGCCCAGGGTGGGATTGCTGGGGGGTCTGGGCAGGGCCAGGGGCTGGACTGTGATGATCCCCGCTGGCCCCTTCCAGCTCAGGACATGCTGTGATTCTATACGTTGAGCTAGTGAACCAGGGACATTCTGAGTAACAGCTTGTCCTTTCATTGGACAGGCTGATGGAGCATTAGAAGACCATCTCTGTGTGATTCTGGTATAGAATTAAACGACTTGTCTCTATGTGATTCTGATATAGAATTAAATGACTTGTCTCTATGTGATTATGCCTGCAAGAACTTTATTCATTCTCATTCTGTGTGACAATCTCAGGTAGAAGCAATCATAGGAGCTGCACTACAGACACAGCTCTGAACGTGTTCCCACTGACCCAACTCGAATTTCTCCCCTCTAGGTCCAAGCAGGATACTAGCTGGAACTGAAAAGGATTTTTCTGAACTTCCAGAGCTTTCTGTTTTGTGCAAGACAGCACGTTTATTGCTCCACTAGCAGCCCTCTGGAAAGATACCAAGGAACATCTGTCACAGCTGAACAAAGATCAGGGAGAGCAGCCTCTGTAACTAAGTCTGAGAATTAAACACCACACACGCTGCTCCCTGAGCCAGGCATACAGGATGGAAACAAAACCTCTCCAGTGCTTTGTGTGCTTCTCATCTAAAGCACAGTTCAGCTTTATCTAATCTTGGAAAACTGACTGCTGCCCTCAGTACAAAAACCAACTAATTACCATTTCCTGAAAGGGTGCTGCTTCTGGCAATCAACATGAACAGACTGGGGAAGTGGAAATTTGCTGTCAGGATGCTGCTGTGAAAGAGAGGGGAGCCCAGAGCAGATGGTCAGCCCCAGGACTGTGTCCCAGCAGCTTTGTGGGAGGCAGCTGGACGGGGCAGATCAGACTGCTGGGCTCTACACAAGGAGCACAGGAGAGCTCTGAACAGGGTCAGCACCCCCAGACAGCCACACTTGCTAGCAAGGCTTGAACTTGATACAGTCAAATCTATTATTACTGCATTAAAATATAAATCAGGAGCTACACAAATCTTCAAGTCATCAGTTTCAAAGGAGTTACTGTATAAGGGTCATTACCTCGAATTATCTGTTTTGTATTTAGACAGTACATGCAGGCTGATGTTATCTGTTTCTTATTACTTTTATATATAGCAATGGACATCTAAGAGAATATTTTTGTGGGTTTGGCCACTATATAAAGGGTGAAGCTGTGGAATACTCAGGCTTTGATGCAGGTTTTTTTCTCTAAAAAGAAAAATCATTCTTGTGAGCAGTTTTACATTTATGTTGAATATGCTCCAACATGTCATTTGTCATCAAAGTAGGGAAGCAATCCACAACAAAACTACTTACAAACTATCTACAGCTACTTCAGTCACATCTTTCATAGACACATTTTTCTGTTCCATTATTTGGACAATTTCACCTGTAGGAAGACACAAGACATTTTACTTTCAACACAAAGCACAACACACGCTGTGCCTCTGTTTCAGAGATCAGCGTCCCAACACCTGCATGGGCTTCATGTCACATTCTTCCTACAGTCACTTCCCTCCAGTACCTGAGAAGCCTGACACTTCCAGCCCCAAAGAAAAGGGGCCTTCAGCTTGCCCAGACTCTGCTTAAATCCTCAGCCTTTCTGTTAGGGCAAGTTTGGAAATATCCAAACTGCACTGCAAGATGTGCAGTCTGGACACTAAGGCTGAAGACAAGATCCTCACCGAACAGCAGCTGGTGCCATGAATTTGGAATAATTCCAGTGGAGATTAAATAATGACCACAGACAAGCCAGACAATCATTTAAAATATGGATTTGCATATTTTTTACCTTCCTCAAGAGGCTGACAAAATACCTGATTTTTTAGATGAATAGCAACTGAGAAGGAAAGTATGTGTCACTCTGCCTTCCCTGGGCAGTACCTGTACTACCAGGAGCACAAAAATACACACTAATTTTTAAAGCAGAAAAAAGCCAACCTTATGACTAAAGCAGACTTGAAAAAAGCAAACTCTGGCATAAAGGCTATTCTAAAAATGGTGATTCACTTATATATTTGTAGATGGTAAGTTTAAAAAAGTTAACCTGATGTCAGGACACAATCAACTTCTGGTGAATTATACAAGGCAGTGTAGAAATCTTCCCTCAAGGCTTCCAGCTTTTTGTCATAACAAGGTGCCACGACTACATGGAAAATTTTATCAGGAGACAAGTTCTGTGGAACACAGAAGGAAGCACACGTGAACTCCGTGAAGAGCAAAAGACAGCTTGAAGGATGACAAGGACAAAAACAGTGACATAAACCTCATGCAGGCAATACCAGGAACAAGTCCCTACCCATTAAATTTAAAGAATGTTGCACACAGATAATGATTTGCCAGAAGTCACAAAGCATCAGCAACAAACTTCCAAAGTCTGTCTTCTGGCTGGACCTTATTCCCTCAGACCACGTTTTCTGCAGCTTTTTGATTGCCTTAGAAACTGAGTAGGAGTCAGGAGTTCAGAGTTCAGGTTTCTAGCTGTCACTCACTCACTCTCTTTCACCCACAGCAAGCCTTCCAGAATTTGTCTCTCCATGTGCAGACAGCAGCACTTCCCTACAGAACGTGGCTACAGTTCCCTTTAGGTATGATACGTAAAGAACAGCAATTTTTTCAATATACAAAATTGAGGAGATAAAAAGGTTAGTTCCTAGGATACAATGCTTTTATTGATCCCAGATAACAGGGCAATTTCCACATTGTTCTCCTCCACTGCTGTTTTGGCTGTGCTGTAGAACTACGCAGGCAGCATTTCACAAAAAAACCCTTTAACTGCTACGGATTTAACTTTACCCATAAATATCTAAATCCATGTTGCACTGGGGGTGCAAGGATTGCTGCCAGCTCACACTGCACTGTATCAAATGAGGTTCTTTGTACACTCTTCTCATCAAGGGCACTTGTACAGCAGCAGAGCACCATTTCTTCTTCAATAAAGGACAAATATAATACCCTAGGATCTGTATCTCAGTATTAAAGCCCATCTTTTCTATTTAGAAGAATATAATGGTAAAAATAAATCAGAATTACTTACCTGCTGCCTGGCAAAGTAGCCCTTCACTAGGGAGCCCATGATCTGCTGTGGAGACTTTGCAGTGCAAATGTGAGAGGTCACCAGGTTGGTGAGTACCCTTTCAGCATATCGGATCCAACCTGGAACCACGACAAAATTACAGGTACAGAGAAGTGGCCCATAATAAGCACAGCGAGTGGCAGCAGGCACACAACAGCTCCTAGAAATGGTGACACCTTCACAATAAGTAGGACATCTCTGTGTAAGCTGGAAGCCCCACCTTGGGAACTGTAGGAAACCTCAAGGCTCTGTTAATAAGGCTTTAATCAATAATTCACTGTGTCATTAATTCTAGACCAAAGGCCACTGCGGACTTCATGATCTGTCACCCCCTTCCTCATGCACAGATTGAACAAAGCAGAAGAACAAGATCCCAGCTAACAGAGAAATTTGACCTTGTAGACCTCAGCCCTTGGATCAGGAGACACTACAACAAATGCACTGTTTGGCTGCTTAACTGGAACCTGCTGATTCCTGAGATTTAATATCCATGCACCCAGCTTGCCTCCCCTAGAACAGAAGAGTCACATGGAAGCATTATCACAAGATGCACATGGATTAAGCCTAGGAAAAATGGCTTCTTTTACTATTGTTAGAGTAGCCACACCTTCAGAAACACCCCCACACTCACAGGAACCACCTGAAATCTGTTTGCAACACTCTGTCCTTACTTTCTCAAGAATCCCCCTCCCTTTCACCAGATCCCTTCAGCATTCCAGCTGGGACAAGCTGTGGATACTCACAGCACCCCTAACATCCAGAGCTGTTGTATTATTCCCCACTGGCGAATGAGCAAATCAAGGTATTTAGGGTGTGCAATTCTTTCTTAGGCTCTACAGCTCTTACTGAAAAGCCCAGAATCCTTCACAGCAAGGGTTTGGAGCTTTTTTCATCTGCATGACACCTACACTGTGCAGGAGAGTTAGGCCCAGACTTTGAGGCAGGTGCTAAGAAATAGTGAAAAAAAAATCGCTCTTTGTCTTCAAGCAAATTAGTGATTCCATAAAAGAGAGAAACTGCTGTGCAGTACATGCTGCCCAGGAAGAGGAAAACATGTAGATTAATTTTGAAGCTTGAAATTACCACTTATGTAAAAACACCTGGTAATGTGTAAGTCAGAACAATACCACAAAGGCCAACAGCAGCACAGAACTGGGATGCAAACAGAGATGGTTTGTCTCTCTATAGCTGAAAAATAATTTTCCCAGCATAATAAAATTTTACTGATGAAAATGAGAAGGTGCTAAGTATTAGGAAAACTCAATGATCCTCCAGCTGTTTAAATATTCCCAATTCTTGTTAATGTACAGACTTCAAGCTGGTTTCCATGAAAAATCTCCATCATCTTCAACAAGCATTCATTTCTGCTGTAGGAAAAGCTGAGGACCACGGATTTACCCATCAGGGCTGTACTGAATTGTGAGACTCTGAACTGGAAGTTTGCCTAATGTCCACCTTCAACTGGGACTTTAAGTCCAAGACATTACCTGCAACAAAGGACTGAATTTATTGGTGCTTGGTGAAAAGCTGTATTAGCATATTCTGCATGACAGGTACATCCTATTGCTTAAATGGCTTTAGTCCCATGTGCTGTCCAAACAGAACAAAAACTGCTTCAAACAAAACAAGGACAGATTTTAAAACCCTTGTATTTACCATGAATCACCCCAGCACTCCTGCTATGAGGCTGGTTCTTATAACTGGAATGTTTTTGATATTGTAGTCATGACCTATAAGGAAATTTCACTAAATCCCAAGAGACTTCTGACAGGTATTGTCTGAAGCAATTCCTTAAATTGTTTCTGTCCTTGCAGTGGATGGAACAAGTGTCTCATAGCTGCAGCTCCCAAAGATCATTAGTCTCATTAGTCACTGGTTAATTGTACAGGCAGCCTGGGCGAGTGAGCATTTATCTGCACTCCACACACACACTGCTGCTTCTGCCCCCTCATCACAGGGCTGAATTCCAGAGCCACAGTTAGGAAAACCTCAGATACCCCATTCTTCTATCAGGGTACACCTGCACTCATCCAGACCTACCCCTTCCTAAATTCATTTGGATTCTTGGCCATTTGCTGGCTTGTGCTGGCATCAAAGAGCAGAAAGCACTACAAATCACCGTATAAATTCTCGCAGATGTAGCTCAGAACATGTTATTTTTGGTGGTTTATTGTGACATCATGAAGATGCATCTATGTATCTGCAGGAAGTGCGAAAAAACTAAGCCCCATTCCTGGAAAAGGAAATTGAGTGACTGGGACAAAAGCATTCGAATCCTCAGTACTTTTTTCTTCCTCCTGCTGCTGCAAGTCTGCCCCACTGGCTTTTCTGGGAGTACACAGAGGTCGGCAGTGCCTTAAAAACACTGCATTTTCCAGAGCAAGTGCTTCATGTTGCTCACCAGCTTGGTACATTAAGGGAGGGAACTGATTCCTTTGACATATTACATATCACACAGTAGTCACACTACTGTTCTTTCAACAGGAAACAAACCAAAAACGAGCTCCTTTTGTCCCCAGAGAGCAGCAGGAGGTGAACAATTAAGAGAGGGACAACATCCAGGCTCTGGACTATCCAGGCTCTGGACTATCCAGGCTCTGCTCTTTGCTCATGTGCGAAGTCACACACCAAGAAAAAAAAGAGTAAAGCATTTATACTCGAGTTCACATTGACCTTGCATCTACAGACCTATGTAAAAACCATTTTGTGATAAACACACCCAGTAAACAACATCTTCTGGGACAAATTTATGTCATCTAGGGGGAGAAAGAGGAAGGAGAAAAAGGAACAGAAAATGTACTCAGACAAATAAGGTCAGGAAACACAGTGAACAACCTCACTTTAAAGATGACTAATCAGGATTTTTGCTTTCTCTAATTGCTGACAAAGAAACATACCATGTTTTCAAAATGGGTTTATGGTGATATTCTGGGTGAGTTTCCCAGAAATGGAAAGAACCCATGCTTCTGTTACCATCTCTATCACAACAGAGAGCTGACACCAAAGCCAGCACTGAAACCAGAAGCTATCATGTGCAGACCACACAAGGACAAGAAAAGTGCTCCATTAACTATTTTAAAGTATTTCCACTGAGAGCAGCAGATAATCTGAAGCTCTCTCTCCAGATGAAGAAAATTAAAATTATCTCAGAAATTCTAAAAGAAATCCTCAGGATTTGAATTTTACCCAAAGCACATGAAAGACAACAAAGCTAAGTAACTGCACAGGTTCTACATGAAAAAGAGCAATATATGGTATGTGTGCTCCTGAAGATAAGAGGTTACACTAAGATAACAGTAACAGAAAAAAAGAGACTTATCTTTCTAATACATACATGTAGTACTTAAAGCATAACCCAGACACTTCCACTACAAAATTTACAGAACAAACAAAAATACAAGTATAATTCAAACAGCAGTATTTCAACTTTAAATCAAAGACAACAGCAGATTCTGGCGATCACCAACTGCAACTCATCATCACTCTAACATTTCTTTAATGAATGCAATCCACATGACTTATTTCAAAGCTAGCAAGAAGTATTTTGGTATTTTTATCAGCCTTTGGAAAAGCAACACTGTGAATGAACTTTAGGGTGGAACTGAGGGGGGTGTTAGGCAAAGGAGTTACTTCTACCTCCTTTTTGATATTTCTTTTTTAGGAACGTGACTTTTTACGTGAATTTAAATGGTGCTGTGCAAACAATGGAAAAAGTAAGCAGTGAGTGCATGCTCTGCATCTTTTCTGCTGTTACAAGTGCGGGTTCTGCTCAGAACACATCTTCAAGTGCAAGGTTCTCAGCAGTGAGACATTTAGTGAGTCAAGCCTGTGACATTTCACGTGAGAATTACTTTCCAAGTGTCAGATATAACCATCTCACAGTCGTCACAAGGAATGTCACTTGCTACTTTCCCCCCTAGGCTTAAGTGACAAGTTCTAAACTTTGCTTAAGATAACTGAGTTTGTGGTTTAATTATATCAAAGCTCTTTTAAGATTCTTTTCAATGAGGAAACATCCTGTTAAACTCTGTGGTCTGAACACAAAAGCAGCACCCACTAAACTCCTCCACTCCAGTTCTGATTCTCAATTGCAAGCACTGAAATGCACTCAGGATGACCAGTGATACTGGGAGCAAATACTGTGTGCTTGGCGTCCCTCAAAAGCAAATCAAAAATGCTCTAAGTAAGGCTCCCAAAGGAAGCCACCCTTTCCTCAGCTCCTTGGTAGTTGCAATGAGACCAGTTTGAAGGGCAGGAAGGATGGATAAATCAGATCTCACCAGGGCAAGCAGAGGCAAACATTGGTAAGGCATGTTCCTCCTGGTTCCTCCGTTGGTACCGCTGCACAAATTCCCTCTGGCTCTCCAGGATACTGAAATCTGCAGCTATAGTGGTGTCAAATACATAATGCACCCCTAGGGAAGCAAGCAGAAAGGAACAGGGAATTAGTAGAATGTTTCCCACCTCCCAAACCCCTTTCAAAGTTCCAAGCCTGTGAAAAATCTTGGAAGATCAAGAGGCATATTCCTTCCCTTCTGCAAATTTTCACAAATAGTAGAGTCATAAATAAGAGCCATACACTGGAAAAATATCTTCTACATCCTGAGTTTAGAAGGACCACCAAGTGGCTAATGCTGCAAGCAGCACTGCAAACATTCTCTGCTTCCTTCTGAGCACTTTGCCACTCAGCATCTATCACTTTTAGTTTAATTGAACAGGATGTCACGACTCCTGGGTGACATGCAGTGACTCTCGTAAAGCAGTGTACTTCTCACGACGTGCTGAAGTCACAAAAAATGATATCCAGCTAAGAGGCATATCTGCCATTGCTCAAGCTGTGTGCAGAGCTCCAGGAGCATATCACCAGCACAGCAGAGACCTTCTGGCTCCTCGTTTAGCAACACACTCCCTGTAAGCCCTACGTAACACTGAGCACATCCCCACAGAAGTGAGTGTAGATAATGAATACATTCTAGGAAAACTGGGGCCCACCAGAACTTAAGAATGTCTTGAGATGAAGACTATACACTGGGTACAGAGATGCATCAGAAAAAACATGAAAAATGAATATACATAGATACAGATGGGAGGAAACAGTTTATAGGTTTATTACTGTCTTTGTTCTTCCTTCAAGTAAATAAAAAAAAATCCCAAACTTGTAAGCAAAGTGGCTTTTGCTTTTTATTTAAAACTTTGTATATAATGAGCAAAGGAAATACAGCTTTAACGTAAAATAGCAGATACAAGAGTTCTTTGTGTAATTTCAAATTACAGGAAAAAAACAGAACTGAGAATCTTCTAGAGATACAATGTGTCAAAAGGACTGAAAGGAACTTAGAATAAAAATTACCTTCTCCCTCAAGTTATAAAATAATGGGAAGCTTGTGACTAAGCCCGCCCTAATTTCTTGGTAGCGAAGGTTTTGGAGGCAGCTCTACAATGTCCTTCTGTTGTGTGACCTTTACTGTGAGCAGGGAATGTCTCCAGTCTGTTTCTCACACTGCTGTTTGTGGCACTGGTGCCCGGCTGTAACTTCACAGAGCGTGGAGTTCAAACTCTGAACAAGGCTGTGCAATGGCACCTTAGGACTGCATGACAAAATACCACGGAATGGAATCCCAGCATGGTTTTGGTGGGAAGGAACCTTAAAGTTCATCCAGTCCCACCCCTGCCATGGGCAGGGACACCTTCCACTATCCCAGGCTGCTCCAAGCCCCGTCCAGCCTGGCCTTGGACACTTCCAGGGATCCAGGGGCAGCCACAGGTTCTCTGGGCACCCTGTGCCAGGGCCTCACCACCCTCATTTCTTCTTATTATCTCATCTAACCCTGCCCTGTTTCACTCCATGCCCTTGTCAAAAGCCCTCTCCAGCTCTCTTGCAGCCCTTTCAGGTACTGGAAAGCTGCTGAGAAAGCAAAACCAACCAAAATGATCCCTCTGTTTGTGCTTCACCACCATAACAAACCCAAACTTACCAAGACTTTTGAGGAAACCACAGAGTCTCTTGGCTGCTTCATTCACAGAGAGATTGAATTTAGCAGCAAAATAAGGCAATGACTGAGGGCATAGAGACACTGCCAACACTTTGTGTTGTGAGGTATCACATTTCTGGTAAATGAAACAAAGGAAAAAAAAAAAAAAAGATATGTCATTACAACAGGGTAAGGCTCCTTGCTTTCCCTTCCTTTCCCATTCCTGGAGTTGTCCCTTAGGGTCTTATGCTTCAGTGGGCCATATCATTAAATATCCTGTGAAACAACCCTCAAGCTGCAGCAGGACAGGATGTTCCTCTGATCCTGACATCTCCAGTCATCTGCAGATGTTTCTTTTATATAACTCAGGGAAAGCCATCCCTCCTAGGACAATTCTGTGGTTGGTTTCCACATGGCATAAGGAGAGTTAAGGGACATTCAGCTCCTCTGACGGTCTAGTAAGATGAAATATTCTAGCAAATATGAAAAGAGCTGTATGTTTAAACATTAATAAATAATGTTTACAGAAGCAGGGGCATTTGAAGCTATAAATACAACCCAGCAAATTACACATCTGATTTTTTGTTAAGGCTCCTGTGTCTTTATCACTGCAGTTGTTGAGGGAAAGTGGCAAGATGGGACTCTCAACAAATCAGCATTTGTAGGCACTGAGGAATCCTATGAAAATACCCAGTGTATGGTGTGGAACTGTGCAGCTCTAATGACTGTGGCATTTAGCTGAAGATTAATCTAGTGGTTTAGCTGGGACACTTTCCACACCAGTGGAACCCTTGGAAGTCAAGCCAGGACTGTGCTACAGACAAGTGTCACCCTGCAAAGGTCAGAGCCCACAGTCTGTACTGATCCACGTGCTGGACAACGACCCTTCAAGGAGAGCTCCTGACTCCCAGCTCAGGACTGCCCCTTGCTCACTGTCCTCGTTTGGACCCCTGGAGTTGTGATGAAGGTACCTGACTGTCTTGCTGTTGGAGGCTTCAGGCCCTCTTAACGGGACCCATGTAACCCAAAAGATTATTTTCCCCCCCTTCTCTTCTAATTTTCTCATATATGACAACATCATTCTGTATGGAGAGTTAAAGTCCTTCTAAGAAAATGTAAGTACTGTGAAATAAATTAAGAAGTTTCAATTCTAGTAGCTTTTGCACAGAAGTCTGAAGCAGAACTAAAATAATTAATTTAGTATCAGGTTTTAAAGATCTGAGCACTACACAGAGCAACTAATTTCCAGAAAAAACTGAACTCAGCAGAAAATAAGACAGCAATAGAACACTTACAAGGTTTGCTAAGAATATGGGCAAAATGTAGTCAGGCTGAATATATATTAAAAAGAATTCTACTCTCAAAAACATGTCTTCATAGGTTTGTATAATGTGGATACATTAGCACCAAAACTACCCAGAACAGTCCTAGTAAAGAAGGAATGAGTGTCTATAAACACTGAACTACAGGATAATTTGTTAGTACAGTAATGAAAATCATTACACTGCCAATAAATTTTCCTTCTGCAGGTGCAGTAATTTTCCTCCAGTGTTTACATTAAGTGCTGTGACCTTGCAACTCCAGTAGAAAATTATTTTAAGTACTCGAACATTTGTGTTGCCTGAAGTTTTCACTTCCTCTTTGGAAAAAACATATCCTGACAAATCTTCACGTTACCTGCCTTGGGAAACCAAGCTACTTAGTCACTCTGTAACTGCCTCCTCCTCACAGAAAACAGTGTGTTATTGTTTGGGTCACTTTACCTTATTAAGGTTGAGGATACGAAAGAATTCCTTCTGATTCTGCTGGAAAACTCTGGCTCCTTCTTCCAATGTCATGCAACTGTCACAAGCTAGGCAGTCGCTAAGGAGTATTTTAGCATTAGCCAATGTATCAAACTCATTTTTCTGGTGGCAAAAAAAGGAAGTAAACAAGTATTTAACAATGATCAAATGATTTTCAACATCTCTGCAATGAGCCAGTTGAAAAGCAAACACAGTATCACTATTTGGTTTAAAACAGGACAATCCGTGACACTTGCATAACATCCAAGATTATTTACAGGTAATCAAAATAATCTGTTCCATCCCCTGCACAGCTCTGCTCCTCCTATTACTGTGAAACTGCAAAATGTTTAAGTGTAAACAAAGATCTAAATTTAGCCCCTAGTCCATATGCTAGTAACTTAATTTGCACTGTGCTTCAGAGCTGACAGTCCCCATCAACTCACCACGCAACTGAGAAAACTTCCCCTTGAACTATTAAAGCTCTTTAACCAGATGCCTCTCGAACAGCACGATGGCTTAGGCTTTGTACCACAAGGTAAAACAAACAACACAGTCCTGCAATTGCACTGAACATATTTTGGGAGATCAAGGGTTTCATACTCCTGGCTACAATACTCTTTGCAGCTCACTTGAGAAGAAGGAATACTTGGATTTAAAGAATAAGTAGATATTTTTTCCTATCAAAACTCCACTTCTTATAAGCTCTGTCTCTGTTCTGAAGACTTGATATAAGAGTTTTGGCACTCCAAATTTTTAGAACTTAGAACTTCTGTTTTGTGTTTGCATAGTAAGGGCTTTTATTTCACCTTTTTACAAGATTTTTGATTCACGTATTATGGGATGTCTACAAGAGCTCATAATTGTTTTCAACTGTTTGTTGTTTATTGTTATATTTACTACTTGAACGTTGTCTCCTTATAACCTCCTTTGGGGTGCACAAAACAAAAGAATATAGAGTCTAATACAAGTTTTAGAAGGACCATTACCTCTTCAGAGCCATCATTTGCACTCAATGCATCAACAGACGTACTCTGCGTATCATCATTTTTCTGTTTTTTACTGCATTCCTGAAACAAAACATAAAATACGTGGATTATGCAAAACCTGTTCACCATTCTGTAAGAACACTTCTGCAGAACTGTTCGCGTCATTAACCACTGATAGAGTTATTTACAGTGCTTTAGAACACATGCAAGACCCTGTACTCAAAGTGCAATTACTACGATGCAAATGATTTCCCAGGAATTCCCCCGCTCCATCGGTTTGAGAGTTCTGGGCGGTTTGTTAACCTGAGGGGCTGCCCCGCGCAGGCACGGGAGGAGCCGAGTGCGCTCCGTGCCGCCCGGGCACAGGCACGGCAGCACCCCGGCGATAACGCGCTCGGGGCTGTCTCGGGAGGTGTCACGGCCGGGCCCCGGGTGAGGACGCGGAGCTCGGTGACCTTGGGGCCGGCGGCCAGCGCCGCTCCCCGTGCCGGGGCTCCCGGCCGCCGGACGAGGCCGTCCCCGCCGGCTGCATCCCCCCATCCCCGAGCCGG
>VZTF01004727.1:1023622-1059065 GCA_013397755.1 Cnemophilus loriae
GGGTGGCCCCGCCAAGCCGAGGGGCGGGCAGGACCCGGCCGCCGCACTCACCTTTTTGGTGCAGTTCTCGCACTTCATTTGCGGCGCGGCCGGCGCAGCCCGGCCCTGGCGCGGCTGCTGCGCGGTCCTGGCCGCCGGGGCTGCGGGACAGGAGAGAGCGGGGCGGGAGGTGNTCACGTGCCCCGCAATTCCCTCGCCCGGAATTACCCCGCAAACGCCGCCGGCCCCCGGCGCTGCGGGCGGCACCGAGCTGCCTCAGAGGAGACGCGGGGCGGACAGCGCTGGCCGAGCCCCGCGGGGAAGGTGCCCCCGCAGCACGGCCCTGGCCCCGCACGGGGAGCGCAGCCCGCACCGGCGCACCCCCGGCTTTTCAGAGCCCCCCGCACCGAGGTGACGGGAGAGCGGGCGGGCAGGAGCCGCAGCTCATCAGCTCCACCGTGAAAAAAAAAAAATCCCGACCACCGAAATGCCCCCGAAAGCCCCAAAGCAGCCTATTAAAGGGGTAGCGGGGCGCAGGGCCGGCCCCGTACCTGCCGCCGGGGCTGTGCCTGTGGCCGCAGAGCGGGCGGGGCGGCACCGCCTCCTCCGCCGCCGTCCCCGGCCGCGCCCGCCGGGCTCATTGCGGACCTGCGCCGCCGCACGTACGCGGAGGGACTCCCCCATACCCGTCCCCATCCCCGTCCCGAGCCCCATCCCGACCGGGACCCCCGGGCCGCAGGGATCCGCCAGGCAGCTGCCGTCCGTGCCCGGCTCTGCGGCGGGGCTGTGCCCGAGCCTTCGCTGCTTTCTCTTGAGCGTCCCTGCGTATTTTTTACAACGCGCTCCTCTGTTACATCGTACAAAGGGTTTTTTCCCCCCGATTTTTGTTTTCTCCCGATGGCTTTAAAATGAAATGAGACTCTGCGAGTTAATAAATACAGCATCATCACCATTTTATTTAACCCATATGCTGCGATTTCCCATTTCTGTAACAAAACACAAGTACCAGCGATGCTGTTCCCAGGCAGGAATCCCAAATCCTCATGAACAGGATTATTAAACAAACATTAGCCTTCCACAGTCTCAAAGGCCCCGAAGTATTAATTAAGATGCTTATGATTTCTTGTCTTTCTAAACCTCAGGTTGTAGGATTTAGACAGAAAGGTTCAATCAACATTTTGCTCCTTTTTTAACCCCCGGCCACACAAACACACACGTACAAGCAGACGCCTACGGCTACACAGAGAAGTTTTTCAAGTTTAAAATGACATTTTAGAAATTAAACCGCAGAACTTCCAAAAAACATGCAATTTCCTGCCTCAACTGCAGCTTTTCTTTAACACCGGGTAAATCCTCTCCTGTTACAGTCAGCTGTAACGCTTTAAGCCACAGATGGTTTTTGAGCACAAGGGCTGGACACAGAGGTTTGTTACCCAAGGACACAACTTTAAACACTTGTTCCATTTTAAGGATACTAAAGATAACCCCAGAGAAGAATGTAGTGCTTTTCTTTTTTTTTTTCTAATTTGCAGACTATAGGTGAGTTATCATTGAGGTCAAAGAAATCAAGAATTCCTTAGTGTAACCATGATGAAAGCAAACAGAAATGTTTTCATACTGCCCATTTAAAGAAAAATAAGCTGATGCTGCTTTACATATATCCTGGAAAAATATCACTAATCCTGGCTTGAGGTAAAAATTGTAATAGCTTTGGTAATAACTTTCTGTGCCTCTGCTCTCTTCATCCAAAATGCTCTCACATTTCATATTAGCATATTAGCCTAAGCTTTTTAAAAGCACCACAACCACTTCTGAGCAATCCCAATGCGACCTAAGAATTTGCATTTCCTACAGACTTGCTGGAATGCAGCATTATCTGAGATCTTTCGTGTTCCTGTGGATGAGTATTTTCATACAAGAAAAAGCTGTGCCAAGCTCCCAACTTATTCCACCAGGATACAACAGCTATACTTGCATTGACCAATACGGTGGTAGGACACATGAAAAGTTCTAAATTAGAAATGTGTTGAGATCTGCATTTAAAGTCACAGCTAAAATCTTCCTGTTTCACGCTTTGATTATACTTATATTTATTACCCAAAATTGATATGTCAGTTTTGGATATTTCTGTAACTGCACAGATCATATTTAAAATATTTTTTATTTCACAGAATCACAAAGTAGTTTGGGTTGGAATGGACCTTTGAAGGTCATCTAGTCCAAACCCCCTGCCATGGGCAAGGACACCTTCCACTAGACCAGGCTGCTCCAAGCCCCATCCAGCCTGGCCTTGAATGTTTCCAGAGATGGGAATCTACAAACTCTCTGGTCAACTAAGTTAGTCATCTGTTACAGGACTGGATTAAACACATTCTTCTGCACATCATCAAAGGGCAGAGGATTACATTTCCCCCCATATTTCTTATATTCACAATGAAAAACAGAGAACTGCATGGAAATGGAAGCATGGAAATATGGAGGACATCTTAGGTACATATATTAAGTATCCCTATTTCATCCTTCATCTTAGGAATACTTGGACTGAATTAATTTCAATATAAAAATTCAAACAAAAAGAGCAAAAACATACAAACTGAAGACTGTGCAAGGAATCTCTGTTTCAGTGCACATATAAGATCATATTTGTGCAATCATTAGCTAATTAGATGTCTCATTTATTTTATTGCCAAGAGCACTCTCTGTTTTCCATCAGCTATGGATACCGTTTTCCTGCTGAACAGTGGATCTTTGATCAACCCTCACACCAGGCCTGACAACCTGAGACAAGAAAGCACCATCCTGCTTTAATCTGCCCTGGGGAGGTGACAGTCCCTACCTTTGCAGGGCTGCTTCCCAAAAACCTCACCCTCTGAAAGCTTTCCTATGCCAGCAGTAGGTGGCACTTACAGGCATCACTTGCTTTTACGGCCACTGTTGATGTATTTGGCCTCCGTGGCTCCGTGTAACATTTATCCCTGCACCTGAAGCATTTATACCCTGAATGAAATGGAGAAATAAGTATTTCTCTGTGAAAACAGTGTTCTTCAAACAACTGCAAAGTGTCACAGGCTTTGCATCAGTCCTGCAGGGCAGTGCCAGCTGTAAATGCCTCCTCGCCACAGTGACAGCACGTGCCACTCCACAGCTGTCAGAACTGGGCAATAAATCTTGGCTACAGCTGGTAAACACGCATTCCATGAAATCAGTGCTCTGCAGGCTGCACACACACTGTTCCCATCCAGGTCAGGGGGCAGCACGGAGAGCTCGTTCTGTGGGATGAGCTCATTTCTAACAGGACTCGCAGCCAATTCCGTCCAGCTGCAGCATCTGGTGGCTGCTTCCAACCAACTGAGGGGAATCAAGCACTCTGGGAATTTATCCTGGCATGCTGGTAAGATCACATGCTCATTGCATAGCTGAATTCCTAAGTTTAAGACCTTAGGGGGAAAGAAAAAATGCATAAGGAGTTAGAAAAGAATATTTAGGAAAATGGTCTGAAATAGGAAAAAGCACCAGAATTACAGATGTGTCAAACTAATTCAAAATAAAAGCCAGTTCTGTTCTATCTGCATGTTCTTGGGTTTACATCAATGACTTAAAAGTGTATTTACTACACAACTAGAACATAAACACTTCCACAGAATCTATTTTTACATTGTTGAGGAAGAAGCCTACAAATGGTCAGTCACACATTCCTGAATTGTTTATTTTGGAAAATCGTTTTTGTTTCTGCAGCAACGTGGTTTGGAATTCATGCTGTTTTTTAAGTCCAAGATCAGGCTTTCAAAATGTGTTGCTCCTTCCTTTTTCTATTGATAGGCATAAAAGCAGTCACCTTCTTCAAAGTACTGGTGTAAGATCCCCAGATGTTAGAAAAAATGCTATAAGAATCATTAATGGATAGCAGAAGCTGACAAGGATCCTTGCCATATTCATTTTGATTGTGTGTTTGTGGTTGAAATAATTTCTCTGTAACTTCATAATTAAATTAAGTCATATCAGGTTATCCCAGTGTGACTTCTGCAGAACTGCAGAAGTAGGGAGTTGCTGATATTTTTGCAGTTAGTAACATAATAATAAAACAGGGTGATACGCTGTGTGGTTTATGCTGAGTGGAGGAGAATTTCTTGCATATTTCACTCCGCTCTAGACACAAGGAATCTTTTGTCTTGTATCACTCCAAACGGCTTAACATTTGGTTTCCAGAGAAACCGGTTGCTTATAAAAACTGATTGACAGCTAATTAGACATAAATTTCTTCCCAGAAGACTCAGTCAGCTGCTTGTTTGGGTTGAGCACACGTGATACTTATTACTTCCTATTTTTCATCCAAATCCAGCAGCTGGTACCTTGTGACTCACAAGCAGGCCAATTCATTCTTGCAGTTCCTCACTGCCTTTTCCCATCAGCACAGTTGCACAGAAACTGCACATCGGTTGATATTTTCCAGTACTTACACTTAAGTGTCTGTACCATGGATTTTTTCTTGGTTTTTTTCCCCCTATCTTCACTCTGGATTGTTATGAAAAACACTGTCTGATCAAACTCTCAGTTCACCAGAATAGTGTTGAGAACAGCTAAACAAACTTCTACCATGTCATGGCCCTGAGCAAACACTCAAGACCATATTCATGTTCGGGGAAAAAAGCCAAAAATTGAGGATTTCATTCAGGATGGACATTCCTGTGCAACTGACAGAGGACCAAATATCATTTCTAGATGAAGTTACACACTGACTTACACGAACAGAATTTAAGAAGTTAAGCTAAACTACAGATGTCTGCACCTCACCCATCCTGCCTGACATAAGCAGTTGCTCTAATGGATTGAACAGGAACAGCTTTCCAATGTGAATGATATTTGACTGAAACACAAAAGATTTTCCAAATGCAGCCTATTTGTCCACAACAGGAAAATTACTCTGTATTTCAAGTGAATTAGAAACTTTCTTCCCCAAATAACAGATCTTCAAACTTCAGCTGACATACAGTTCACAAAACTCATGACATCAATGTTGGACCTGTAAGATTATCACTGATATTTCTGCTTTGCAGATATAAGTGATGTCCATGTGTTAGAAAAAACAACTTATTTGTTGGTGGAATTGCCTTGTTAAAGTCTAGGGCTTGACATGCTTTAATGACCTCAGACCTAGGCAGAGGTTAACCAAGTCTGAGAAAAAAGGATGCCCACTGGCAGTGGACACAAAGAATGCAGAATTTATTGGCCATCTGGCAAGAACTCCCAAGATAAGGAAGAAACAAATAAAGCCAACTCAGCAACTGTGCTGAAATCAGCTCCAACTGGGTAAAAGGTAATTCTGGCAGGGGGAGATCTGCAACCACTGACATATGGCCACAGACACAAGAAACCCACCTACAGGAACAAAGACTGACCATGCAGATTTATTACATGGCAAGTGAGAGAATCATTAACCAATAGAAGACAGAATACTAATTAATAAGAGAACTATGTAACTTGTAGCCAGCGAACACTAATGTAGTTGTTTGCTAAAATATGTAAGTAGTTAAAAGTTTTGGTGTGCTTGATTTGTGGAAACGTCCACCTTGAACTCTGTGCAGAATAAACAACGTCTCATTCCCAAACTAGACTCTGTGCCTGTGTTTAGACAGCTCCTAAAATCGGCAACACCTCTCTGCAGACATCCCAAACCCACCTGGACGCGTTCCTGTGTCACCTGCTCCGGGTGGACAGGGGGTTGGACTGGGTGGACTCCAGAGAGCCCTTCCAACCCCAACCATTCTGTGATTCTGTCATAGCCGAGGCACAGCACCAGCGCTTTTGTGACAGTGGTGCCCCAAGTGCTGCCATCGAGAACCCAGAGGTTCCCTGGCCCCCACAGGGGCTGCCCGAGCCTGGGGACAGCCCCCGGGGGAGCTCTGTTCCAGCGAGGGGCTGCCCTGCCCTGCCCTCCCCAGCCCCTCACGCGAGGGGCCGTGTCCACCTCACCCAGCGCGGGTCGGTCCAACTGCGTCGAGCAAGGCTCTCCCACACACCCAGCCTCACCCTACAGCACTTCACTCCTCTCATCACGCGAGGCTTCTCCTGTTTCAAAGCACCGCTAAAATAAAATAACCGAGGAAACATCGACACTCTTACTTCGGCAGCATCCCCGGGCTCAGGCGCCATGCTGACTGCTGGCAGCTCGCCGCCATCTTGGCGCGGCGCCGCCCTCACGGGAGGGGAGGTTCATGTCCCCTCCGCTGCCCTCACCCAAAATGGCCGCGGGCGCGTCCGTCCGTCCCTGAGGCGGGATCAGCGCTGAGGGTGCCCGACGCGGAGGCGGCTGCGGATCCCTTTAGAACGCGGCTGGAGCCCGGGCAGGTACCGCTGGGACGGGGATGGCGGGAGGCCGAAGGGGGACCTCGGGTTCCCCACGCGCGGGGGAGCAAAACCCGCGGCTTGGGTGGGTTTTGGCAGGGCCGGTCCCTGGCTGGGGAGGGTCCTCCCCTCCATGAGGGGGAGACCAGGCTGTGGGGGGAGCAGGTGCGGGATTGGGAGGTAAAGAAAAATTGAGGTAAAGAAAATGGGGAGGCAAAGAAGAATGAGCTGTGTAAAGAAAATTCACCTGATGTGTGGTCCTGACTTGATGGCTGTTGGCGGTGAGGATTTCAAGGTGTGCCTTCCGATGGCTTTTGCTGGCTCACCCTGAACCGAGAGCTTGGGGGAAGCATGAGAATGTTATTTTGATGCTGGAGATCCGTTCAGTGTCAAACCCGACAAATTCAAGCCAAACTGAGTTTTGGAGTTTGAAATGAAATAGCAGCCCAAAAATACCTCTTTCTCTGCAATCATAACGTTGTAGTAAAACTTTTGTATTTGCTTAAAGGCCTGTTTATGATTTATTTATTAAATGTAACTTTAGAAGCTGCTTTTGGTGCTTTTTATTGCAAGGTCCATCTCTTGCAAGCAATAGCCTGTGAGAGACAATGCCATTGATGCTGAGTGTCCAACATCAAACCAAGACTGGCACTTGCCTGCTTGAACTTCGCTAAATTATTATGGGGGAGAGATACCAAAGTTTACATTAATGGACTTAACTGATATGTGTGAGAATTATGTTTGAAGTAGAGTGTAATATTTGTGAAATACAGCCAGGTTTCTGCAGTGATCTCCGTGTATTTGATAACTTGATTTGATAACAGGCAGGAGAAGGCATTGTACATGCAGAAATATTTTCCGGTATATTGAGAGCAACTCACAGGCATCATTTGAAAATTAAAATTTAATGCTTCACATCCGGAGGAGATGGAGCGTGTCTTATGCATAAGTGCTTCTGGCTGTTTTGGTTTCAGATGCTCTCAGATGTGTTGCTAAGAGATTAAAATCAAAGTCATGGGTGCTTTTTGTTTAACTGAAAAGACCTGGCTAAATCTACTCCCCTGCAGCTTTGTATCCAAACTACCAGAACTGCAGGAGTGTCTTCTTGCATCCAAGAAGAGCAGGATAACTAAAGGACTGAAAATCACATACTTGCCTTTTGTAAGAACTTGGATGTGCTCTCTCCATGTTTTTTGTGTTTATTCAAAACCTGATGAATGTTGGCATTTTCTGGAAACCTGTTATCATGAGTAGCTAACAGCAGCTTAGTGCCAGCCTCCTGGAACTGGTTCTGTGGGACAGGCTGCCCAGGGAAGTGGTGGAGTCACCATCCCTGGAAGTGTTTAAAAAACATGTAGGCGTGGTGCTTAAGGACACGGTTTACTGGTGAACTAGGCAGTGCTGGGTTAGTGGTTGGGCTTCGTGACCTTAAAGGTCTTTCTCACCCTAAACAATTCTGATTCTATGCTGTAAAACAGTAAAAACGTACTGAAAATGCTGCATGGGATCACCCAGCTCTTACTGGTTTTAATTAGTACCTGTCTTTTTAGTCTCTACTGTTAGTTTCTGCCTAGGCTGGAGGCATGGTCTTGTTGAGGACAGACAAACATACTTGTTGGAAGCTCCTGGTTGTGTTCTTGAGGTGGCTTGGAAGGTGGGAATGCCATCTGTGGTGTTACGGGATGCTGGCAGGTGCAGGAGGCTGCACTGTCCTGCCCCAGCTCCCAGACTAGTCCTTCACACAACCCATCCAGCTCACAGGAAAAATGTTGTCAAAGAGATTTCCATTCCCCTTGCTGTTTTATCTGTTTGAAAGGCTGCATGAATTAGCAACAGCCTTGTTCTGGGTTCTCTTTTTTCACATTTTTCTTCTGGAATCTGATTATAATAGAAGGAGACTTCTACCCCCAAAATGAGAACTTTCTTCCAAGAGTTCAGATTTCTGTTGTTGTTATGCAACTCTCCACGTGACAGTTTTACTTCGTGGTTGTTTTCAGTGTACATATTGCTCTTCCTGTGCAAAACGACTGCGTTCTTACCCTGGACATCTTTTATAGTCCAGATTAAGACTTGGTAGGTCCTGAAAAATGCTAGGAACTGGTAGAATTGTCAATGATTTAAAATTCTTACAGTTTTTTTTTTTTTTTTTGGTCCAGTGAGGTTTCATGAGTCAGACTGGGCTGTTGGGAGTTTCTTTTGAAGATGTACATGTTGGTTGAAAAACGCACGAGTTCCCATCTTCATCTAAAGAGGTCACCTGGCATCCGATCCTGGTCTGTCTGTGTTGGTAAGACCACAGCATTCCTCAGCTTATTTCAGAGCTTGCTTTAAGGGAAGAGGATCACTGAATAAATTCCTGAAAGAGCCCCTAGTGAAATGCCTGCTTGCCAGGCGTTTACCTTTCCAGACGAGGAATGATTGTGCTTTGAACTCTTCTTTTATCATAGCCACTAAATGAGTCTGAAGCCTCAGCGTGGCAGTTTCACTGTGAGACTGGTCATTTTTCTGTCTCATCTGGAGAACCTCAGAGGCTCATGGATGGAATTTTAAGGGAAAGATCAAGAACAGAAAGTTTATTATGTGCCATGCAGCAGTATAAATGTGAAGCTTCTGAAGGGACTGAATACTTAGGTTGAAAAACATCTCGATTTTCAGGAATAGAAAACTGCAGTGTGGCCATGCTGGGGTTGGATCGTGTGTGTGGTTGGTGGTGAGCTCCTAAGGACACTGTATGAAATGGGAAGTCATACAGGATGTTCTGAAAGGCATCTGTAGAAACACTACTGAATATGCAGGAAAAATAAACTTGTTAGGATTGTACTGAGAGAGCTGGTGGGGAAAATGTGGCATATCCTGCTTCCCAGCTGAGCAGATCCCCCTGCAGTAACACCACAATGTTGTCATTGCTTTCAGGGATATTGTTGAGAAGATCTTTGCAGTTGCAGCAGCCTCTGGGGCATGGGCACTCTTCAGCTGTTTCCTCCTCCCTGAGGAAAAGGAGCTGGCAATTTCTGACACAACTTTACTGCAAAATTTTCTTTTGGCTCCATGGAGCACTTAAAGGGGAAAATAACCACTGCAAGGTTTGTGTGAGCACACTCCAAGTTGTACTGTGCTGAGAGGAAGTATGGTGTCGTGGTTAGATTGAGTCCTTCTGAGGTTCTATTCTCAGTTGTGTCACAAAATTTTTATTTCTGACCCCAGCCCCTGTGGTTTTAATGGCTTTGCAGAATGGAAGTTTTTTTTAATACTAAGAGAAAAAAAAAACTTGACTTTCATATAGTGATCTATGTTGTAATCATGTTTGTCCTTTTTTTGAAAAGTGATGTTTTTCATCAGGGAATTTTAGATGTGTTTTGAGCAGCTTATTTCTCCTAATTCTCTCCTCTTTCCTCCTAGGAATAGCCTCCATAGGTTTGGCTGCTGCTTATTATAGTGCAGGTAATGGCCTCTCACTTTTTTGGAGGAATTGTTTCTTTCCTGTTGTTCTGTTTTTCATGCTGATGACTCCTGCAGCTTCTGTCCGGCCTTACAAAGGCAGTGGAGGTACCTCTGCCACTCTCTGGTGTGGATATTAAAACCAATAATAACTGTTGCCTCTGTGAGTTACTGTACTTTAATGCTCTATTTCTTACTCAGCCTCCTTTTCCATCTGCAAGTATTTTTAATAATGATATTTAGTACTCTGTGGCATTTTGTACTTTCAGTGTTTTATAAATGTGATTAGCTGGTCCTCACAGCTCTCCTGGGAAGACGTGTAATGATTATTTGGCACCGTAATGAAATGATTACTTTGCCTTTGACGGAAGTTCTCTGTTTCTCTGGAAACTGTCAAATCATCACGAGCAGAGATTACTCATCCAAAGCACCTTTAGCGATCAGACAGCTCCTGCTGCTTCCTCCCCCTGCAGTACAGCAGACTGCAGCAAATGCCAGCTGTCTTTCCATCGACGGGATTTATCCTGGAAGCTGCCCTGGGATTCTGGTGCTGCGTCCTGTTAACATCAAGTTTTAAAATTTAATAGTGTGTAGGAATGTGTTACCAATATAAACCACATATTTTTATTTAAAAACTAAAATGTAGTGAAAGCTGCTTGAGCCACTAGCTGAATCAGCCTTGTTTTTTCTTAAGACGTTGCAACAAAGTTTTCTGAAACCCGAGCACAGCTCTACTGTGCTTTCAGTTAAAAGCCTGAGTGAGCAAATTGTTCAGGCTGTGACATGTAAACATTTCTAGGACATGAAATGCAAATGCTTGTTTGTCCAGAGGACCAACTGCTTCCTTTTATGCAGAAATACGTTTCCTTCATTGAATTTTCATTGTCCTTATCCTTGTCCTCTGCAGCACAAATATTTGGCGTTTGACAGCAGGTTGGCAGTTTTGTGGATGCCTTTTAAGATGCCTTTGCTTGTAGAGAAGAGAAAGATGTGATGTCACAACCTTGCCAATAATTCTTTGCTTATAATTCTGCATAGTTTGAAGCCCAGCATGAATGAAGTCTCTGAAAAGTGAAGACTTTCTGTATTTTCATCCTGGGAAAGAGCTGTAAAATAGCTTGTAGTACAAAGGCAAAAATTTTCCATCAGAGAAACCTTTTCTGCTTTTGTTGCTTTTAAAGGGAGCATGTTGCTTTCAGGATTGTTTGAATACCAGAGAAGGGGTAAAAAAAGCTAAATTTGTGCATTTTTAACATTGTTCAGACAGCTTGGCATGGAAGCTCTTCTACATGGCCGGGTGTTTCTTTGTGGCAGCACAGAATCTGGAGCAGTGGGAGGTAAGATGCTGAACTCAGGAAATGAGGATCTGTGAGTAGGAAGCAGTTGGCAGATGCTGATTCCAGCAGCCCCACGCACTTGCTCAGTCCAAACAGACAAGTTATGCTTTTGATTTTGAGGAAACCCTCTGGGGCTGCTATACTGGGACTAGAATTAGAGCAATAATTCTGTGACTACACAAGCATGAAAATGTGAGGCTAAACATATGGGGATTTTTATGGGGAGATTTGCCCTAAAATGTTCTGTCTTTTATATAAGAGGGAGGGTGACCAGGACATTCAGCTGCACAACATGATTTTGAACTTACCCTTCAAGCCTAATGACAGAGAAACCGTTAAATAAGGGAGCTCTAACCTTCCAGGCTGCTCAGCTGTTTTCCTCTGGGACAAGCTGGTTTAGAATCCTGTGGATGTTGGTTTGTTGGGAGACACCTTGTCACCATGCTGACCTGAGTTGTGTTAGAATGAGCAACTCACCTAAAGAGAACGAGATCCTCTTTTCATTGACTGTCAGGGATATTTGAGATCTGTGTAAGCCTGGCCCATAGACCACAGCACTGGAATGTCAAATTCACCAGAAGTGAGAAATATAGGAGTTACAAGTTAGTGTTCAAACTTGATTCCAGGCAAATTTTTCATTACATGAGGAATGGGGCAAGAGGGACAATGAACCCACTTTTAACTCCCTTCTCAAAGTCACACAGGAGGTATGGTAAAGTCTCCGTTAAAACCAAGAGCAAGATTGTGATTTTCACAGTCTAATAATAGAGGAATGTCTCTAAACTAGCTGTGTATTTTTCTGTTACCAAGATTATTTTCCCATAGAACTATTTTTATTTTACTTTGAAGCATAGCTAGTGATGTTGTTTTCAAGAAAATCTTAATTTTTATTTTTCAATTTTACAGGAAGCTGTATTTGATAAGAACAAGGGAACAATCTGCTTAAAAACATTCAATCTCTACAAAAAAATACTGACCTTGTCAAAAGGAGGCAATGAACAAGGTGAGAAAGCAGCGTCTGTGGTAGAAAATGTGGTGAGCAGCAGAAGAGATGGATGTGTGCCCATTTAATAGTTTCTCTGGAGTTCTGTACTCAAATTAAGTCACATCTGCTTCCAGATCTGCTTTGTTTCCAAGCAGCAGATGTAGCAATCTGCCTCTCAGGGCCCAAATGCTTTTTCTCAGTGTGCTGAATGCATCTTGTTAATTATTTTAATCCAAGATAACTAGCCTACACATTGCTTTCCATAATAATCTTAGCCATTCCTTTGGGCTGTTAATGTACAGGTTTATCTTTGGCTTGGCTAGCCTGCTTGGCTGCTGGGAGTGGTGGAAAAACTTAAATTTTGGATCCAGAAGTTGAGATTCCTGTAATCTCATCTGCTTTGGCGAGCAGGCAAATGTTTAGATACCGTATGCAAGCAGGCAGGTTACATCCTGCAGATACAGAATATGCATTTAAAGCAGCATGTTCAGGAGGCTCAGTTTAATGCAGTATCTGATGTCCTTTGGATTAACAGAAGTTGCAGGATAGTCTACGAGTTGGTTGAGTCACGATAAGTTGGGGGTTCTATTGCAAACTGGGATCCTTTATTCTGTTGCAAAAGTAGGCTCTTCTTCCATGTCAGAGTTTTTATTCTACTTCCTGATGTAAATAGAACCAGCTCTCAATAAGCTCAGAAGAGTGGCCAAATTTGGAATGACCTTAAGCTGAATTCGTTTAAAGAGTTCATTTTGGAGGTGGAAGATAAGAGATGTGGAAAGAAGGGTGTTTAATGTTTCTCAGCTTTTCCTTAGGATGTGTGTTTACACTGGGGAGCTGAGCACCTCTTCCTCTTTGATAATACCTGGTTTAGGTACTATTCATGTGAGGATGTAGAGACCAGCAGGTGCTCTGAGCAGTTAAACATTTCAGTATTTGTTCAATCTCAGTAAAGCGAACACCTGTTTGCCTACTCTGTACAGAAAACCAGTTAAAACTGCCATTAAAGCAGGTGGGAAACATCAGTAATAAAGGGTTGCTCCCCAGTGCCTGGCAGGCTGTATCTTGTTCCTTAGGGCCTGTCCCAGCTACGATGAGCTGCAGTCACACCCTGTGCGTGTTTCTTTTGCCTGAGCAGCTCCGCAGCTGTTTGCTGCTGCAGGACTGCCCCGGTTGTGTGGGAGCACAGCAGTGGTGCCCAAGAGCAGGGTCCCTGTCCCCAGTGGCAGTGCTGAGGGTGTGCAGTCGTGCTGACAGCTGCCTTGTTTTGCCGTCTTTGCAGTGGTGGCCGTGCTGAACGAGATCCGCGATGTGAACGTGGAGGAGGAGGCCGTGCGCTATTTCGGGAAGGGTTACCTGGTGGTGCTGCGCTTTGTCACGGGATTCTCACACCCGCTCACTCAGAGTGCAGTCTTGGGCTGCAGAAGGTGCAGTGTGGACTTCTTAAAATTAGAATGTGTAAGGTGGGAAATGCCAATCACGTGGGTCAGTAATTGCCAGCTATTATAACTAATCTCAGTTTCCAGACTTGCTGGTATGACCTTGTGTTACTCCGTTGAACCTTTTAAACCCCATCATGTTTTCATTTGCAGACATTTGGGTAACACCATTTACCAGGATCATGTTTAGATATCTAAGATCCCTTTAGTGCCGCATGTCTGCTGGAGTTGCCTTCCTCAGCTATGCAAAGGCAGAGGGGATTAATTCTATTTTGCAAACATTTGGTATATTAGTTAACAGAAAATTTATCTTAAGCATTGATAACAAGGAACCTTGCAGCAGGGACTGGGGAGAGGACTGATTTGTTCTGATGTGGAAGGAATGGCTTGGTGTGGCGTGCTGCCAGCCATACCCTTTATGCCCATATGACTTTCCCTCTAGGCACTTATTCTCAGGAGTTAGCATGCCTGTTCTTGTCTTGTCAGCACCACAGTTCCAGTAACTCTTCCATTGTCTCTTCTTTCCACAGTGATGTGGAAGCAGTTGCCAAACTCATTACGAGTTTTCTGGAACTGGACAGAGTAGAGACCCCACAAGATTTCTCCCAGAGCAGCGAAACAGAGGCAAGTGATGCAGATGAACCACAGGTTAAATACTGATAGTCACTGTGAACTGAAGCAAGCAGAGGCTTTCACACATCTGGAAAATATTCTGATTGTTCTTCAGAAAAAGAAATCCCTCACAACCTTGACCTGGGCATTTCTTAGGGCACATTGTTTAGTGCTAAACTGCTTCAAGACCCTGCATGTGGACACTGCTGGCTTTTGAACTTTGTCAGCTCATCAAACTTGTCTAGAAATAGTTATTTATTAATTAATTGGTTTGAAATAATTGCTTTTCCATTAATGAAGTGAAGATACAGATGTGAACTTCTGCTTACTGCAAACATTTGCTGCAGGTACAGTATATGAAATGTAGAAGAGCTGAATTTGTAGCTCATAACACAATGCTTTGAGGTTTTCCTTTTAATATATGCAATTAGGAGATGCAGAGTAGTGGCACTTTTATGTTCTCTACTACTGACTTGCCACTGGATATCTGTGGAAATTAAAATCTGAGTGCCTCTCTTGAAATTCTAAACATCAGGTCGATCAACCTGTAACAGTGTCTTAACTTATCTTGGACTCACCAAGGAGCCATAAATAGCAAAGGAAAAATGATCGTGATGAAATGTCTTTGGGATGTTCTACCTTAAATCCTGTTCTGCTTAACTTCTGGGCAGGACAGAATCATCTTTTTCTAGACCTCAAGGTTTACTATTTAAACTGTGTTTTTAGAAAGGAAGCTGTGTGTAACTTTAGGTAGGGAAAAGACTGATGTCAGACCAGGTGGTAGCCTAGAGTTGTTTAGTATTTCCTCACTTGAAGTGGTACTGAAGTGCTAAATAGTAACTTTTTTAAGGTAGCTGGCATAGATTCAATGCTTGACTGTTTTACTCCGGGTGTGTGGTGTCCTCTGTTCTGACCAGTGATTTCACAAATAGTTAAAATACAGATTTTTTCAAGGTATTTCTGAAGTAAAAGCTACCTCTGTTAGTCAACATATTCTGTTTAGAACTAGAACTCCATCATGCTTACATTAACATGTCAGTACAAGAAAAAACTGTAAAAAGCTGAAAGTTCCTTCAACATGCTACAGCTGCTTGTACTGAAGTTCACTAGGTTGTATTTAGGAATCTTACGGTCTTTAGAACTGATTTAGAAAATATTTACAGTTACGTCTGGGAGATATCTGAACAGGGTACGAGGTAACTGTGTAGTCTGCTTTCACGGTTGGCCAGCAGCAAATGCCTCCTGGCAGCAGCCTCTTCAGGATTTCAAAGGGCTTGTTTCCCATCACTACCTCTACAGAGAAGGCTCTGAAAAGCTTTTGGTAGAAGCCCCGTCCTGTTGTGTGTTCCAGCTCGGTCTGAAGCTGAGCACCTGCTCTTCAAAGAACAGGTTGTACCAGGATTTCCCTTCCAGCCACTCAGACCTAGGATGGGAGCTGAGAGGCAGAGGCTGGTGTGGTCAGTGGAAGGTACTCGCACTGCAGCAGGGAGATGGCTGTTGATGTGGCTTGTCTGCAGCACACAAGTACCCAAGAGCAGGGTCCCTGTCACCAGTGGCACCAGTCTGTTTCTTTTAAGTAAGATAAAAAACTTGTAATCACATCAGGCATCAATACAGACCTCTGCCAATACACGTTCCTGGAAGTCCTCTGAGTTTTTGGGGTAATCAGGGGGCTTTCAGTGCCTACCCCACACCACTGGAACTGGGAAGCTGCTATGTATGAATGTGGGAAAATTAGTTTGCAGGCAATTAGCTAAATTTGCCTTTATTCTGAAGCACAGCTGTAAGCTAAGCATAATCATCAGAACTGTTTAAAAAATATTGCAGGGCATAACACTTTGTAGAGTTCCTCATTTAAATCCACTGTAATGTATATCCCAGGTGATGCTCATTTTAGAGAGAGGAGAATGAGATTGGGGATTTGGAGAACTCTATTTTCCCCCCACAGTGTAAAATGAGAACAGTTAGTGTTCCAAGCATTTCCAGTAAGAAATACTGTCCCAGAGTGTGTAATGGTACAATGTAAGCACAAGGGCTCAGCCTGTGGTAGCTGCTGCTTTGTGTCAAGGATATTCAGAGGGCATTCATGGTGTGCATTGCACTTTGAGCCTGTGGAGTGGACCATGGATAAAACAGACAAAACTACCTGCCTTCAGTCTTAGCTCTACTGCCTTTCATTTGTATTCCCATGAGAGCTGACATTCCGTGGAAGACACAAACCATGCTGTAGTTCTCCAGTTAAAAATCAGCTTTTGAAAGGTACATCTGTTGGTCTAACCCTGCACTGCAGCACGTGTCCTGCTTCTGCTGAGCTGCAGTGCATCCAGCTTGCTGGGCATTCATGGTGTTACTCATGTCTGTACTTATGGACTATGCAATATCTTATACAAAGACTAAAACAATGTCAGGAAAACGCAGAATCTGTAGGAAGGGGAATGACCTATAGTAAGGTACAATGTAACTTGAAATACATCCTGTGGAGTTGCAAGTTGCACGTTGTGTTGATGTCAGTGATCACCTCTTTGGAGGTGCTCTGTAGTATCCCCCTCGCTCCTCAGTGTCCTGCTGTGGCAGGCAGGAGGGGGATGGCTGCTGCCATGCACTGTGTGTCTGCGAGGAATATTTTGACTCCTCAGCCTTTCCCTTGGAGCAGCTGGTGCCATCCTCTCTCGTGCCATTCCCATTTTGCATCTGGCAGCTGTCACTGTACCAACAAGCACAGTTTCAGTGGGAACCTGAGTTGTGCGGTCTGAGCTAACGGGATGAGGCACTGAGGACATCCTGCCAGGCTGTGGGTGCTGCCTGTGGGGCTGTGCCAGGCACTGCTGGCTGATCCACCCGGGAGCTTCCTGTGCCACTGATCTATCTGAGCCTCTGAGCTTGGCAATGGGACACTGCACCAATGGTAGGACAGGCTGATGGGGGTTTTCTCTTGTATTTCTCTTGATCCACGTTTGGAGCTTCTTGCCCTCAAAACCTTTATCTTCGCTAGTTGGAAGACACGGCCAGATGCAGTGCAGTAACTGTGTGCATGTACAATTACCCTGCCAGTGCCGTTCCCGTGGATTCGGTTATGGCAATGTCTGTGCACTCCTCAGCAATGGGATCAGCCTGAACAACTGTGGAAAGCAGGTGCTAACTCAGGACAGGTTCCACTCTTCCCTCTTTGGACGAGTCCTCTCTCATCCTCCTTTTGTACCCCTTTTTGCCACTCTGCCAAAGGCTTTCCTCAGTGGTTTTCCTCACTTCTCTTGGGCCCAGCGAAGTCAAAGGCCCAGTAAACAGAGCCTTACAGGTGCCTGGTGTAAAGTGACTTGTACTCAAAGGAATGATGTGAAAGACTAGTTTTGGTTAGGAAATTAGGTACTCCTAGAAGACTATTACAGATGTAGTCATTAACTTCTGCATCTCAGGCCATCTACAGCCTCATGCCTGGACAGCTGTAGTTTGCATGACTTATAAATGATGTAAAAACCTGCACAGCAGACTTTAGGTTAGATCTAACACCCCGACCCCTAAAACCAAGCCCTTCTGTCACGTCCTGTACTGTAACTGTAGGGTCAGTGCCACTTGGCAGATGCTTCAGCTCATGCTTGAGCAGCACAGTGGCAGCTCCTTGCGTGGCTGTGGTGGGATGGGACTGTGGCCGTGGCTGCTGCAGGGAGCAAAAGCCAGAGTGCATCTGTGCAGAGGGAGAGCACTGCTTTGTGTAAGGTGTAACCTCATATTCCGGTACTTCACAAGGAAATATTCCACACCTGGCATCAATTGTGCAAGTCTCAAAGAAAATCTAAATATTTATAGTTGAGATCTGACTCTTGGGCTGTATTTATGAAGTTTCACAGATACCAAAACCTCAGCTGGCTTGCATAATAAATAAAGAGTGCTAGTTCTGACAGTGTCGTAGGTGGCTGGGAGGCAAAAATACTTCTGGAAAATGTTTAGAAATTGCTTTTTTTTTTTACTTTAAAATTGCAAGTAGAATTTCAGCAAGGCCGTGTTGTATTGTCTTTTTTTAAAAAAAACTTTAATTGATAAAATCAATTTTGATAACTTGTTTTGCGTCGCTGTAGTATTTTGTATTGTTTTTAATTAAAATTATTAAAATATTAATGGCTGTCTAAATTATTACTGGGAACAGATCTAGTGCAGGAGTTAATCAGGGGGTGGACAGAATAGAGGAAGCCCAAATCCCTGTGTAGAAGTGACCCTGCTGCCACTCTTGCAGCAGTCCAGCTTTTAATTCCATATAAGCTCATAGATCCAACTCTCCAGTGGTGAATATTTCCATCTTCCCTCCTTTAAACCAAACCAACACGCCACACACACAAAAAAGCAGCACATTTGCACAAACATTTGGAGTAGCAAAGGTTTTATTCAAGTAAAATAAATTAAGATCTTGTTTAGTTCAAGCTATATGATGGGTATACGTAGCAAATGATTCTTTTTAGATAAAAATCTGCATGTGGACCTAGTTACTGAGGCTCTCATTGAGTCAGCTGAAGCTTGTTTTATGCTGTAGTTTTACCTTTTGTATCTAAAAATTTGTTCCAAGAAAATTTCAATACTGGTGTTTCCAAAAAAAATTTAAAGAAAGGAATAAATGAAGCACAAAAATAAATATTTTGAATATTCATGGCAAAGTAACATACTTAATTACCATACTTCTGAATTATTTCCATTTTGGTGATCATCTCAATTCTCCACTAACATCCCCAAAATATATTGCTATACATTATGACAAGTTTGACATTAAAGCAGAATAAACCAGCATTTTTCCCTCACATTTAGTAACTTCAGTCATAGCTCAAACTGGGACAAACCTGGAAAGTGCAGGTTGCAGTTTCAGGTTTTACACAGCTGAACAGATGCCTCAGTGAGTGGGGTGGTGCTTTTCTGTGCGGATGAGACTACGCTGAGCTGAGGTGATGCTCTGGCAGAAGGTGAAGCAGCCCAGTGTGTTAAGGCAGTTTTCCCTCCAAGCCCAGGTGTCACTGCCTCAGGAGCTCCCTCTTGCCCCTGAGGCAACGGCAGGACACAACTCAGAACACAGCTGACAGGTGGAGGAGTGATGGTACAGAACATAATGACCCAAACACTTTTAAAGCATCCTAAATATTAGGGGAGAACTTTTCCCAGGTCAATGTTATGTAAGAGTCCACTGCTACAAATCCTGAATTTGTAGGGTTTTTCTCCTGCCTTGTAGGAGAGTGAGCTGTGACTCACTCCTGCATTCTGGTATGCAAGGGGAGCAAACCTGACTTAGAGGCAGGTGAATTAAGGCTCAGCATGTGTTAAGACAGGAAAATTGAGTTGAAGTGTATGATGCTAATAAATTCCTTCATGCCTTCAGGTCACTTTTGTTGAACCACAGTTCATGCTTCCACTCCCAAGATGACAAGCTCCAGCTCAAGGACTAGTTGCTGATTTTCTTTCACTAGCCATGTTTTCCCAGGGAATGAGTCAGACTAGTTGAAATGCCCCTAATTTTGTGCTTTTATTGCTTCATCTAAATCATCCACCACTTGCTGCAGCTTCTGTAGGCTGGGGTGGACATTCTCCTCCATCCATTCCTCTATAGCACACTTGTGGAAAACTTGCTCCATGGCTGCTTGGAGGTCCTGCACCACAGCATTCCACTTGGAGAGGAGACTGAGCAGAAATGAGAAGAAACAATGACATTTGCAGGTGAGCTCTGCCTCAAGGGAGGGTTGGCTTACTGGCCTTTGGAAGGGAGTACTGTCCTTAAAACCACTTTACAGGAAAAGAAACATCTATTACAAGAGCCCAGAGGACTTGGTTCTGTTCAGATGGCAAAAGCTTGATGCTGTTTCTGTTTAAGTTCCATTAATCTTGGCACTTTTCTCATGCAAAGACTTTTAAAGTACCAAAATGTGAGCTCAAAAAACCACTGTACACATTTTAAGTGTAACTGAAATCCACTGTGAGACTTGTGGAGAATTTAATCCTGGGTTTTATCAGAAAGAGTAGATGCAGTTGGATATTCACCTTATCACAGAATAAAAAAAACCAAAAAAAACCCACCAATCTTTTAGCATGAATTGGCACAATGTCTAGGACAAGTTCTGAAAAGCCCATGGTGACAGGGAGCAGGGGAAGGGCCTGGCTGTATTCCAAACCCTGCCTGGAATCTGGCCCAGGCTGAGCTCCTACACCACGGCCAACCACTGCTTCAGGTGCAGCAGGACTGTACAGGAGGAACAAGGGAGAGGCTTTTGGAGACCAATTTTGTACTTGTTCTCAAAGAAGACAGGCAAAGATAAAATTAGAATCATAGAATGGTTTGGGTTGAAAGGGAACTTTGAAGATCATCTAGTTCCAACCCAAACATGTTGTATAAAAACATATTATGGATACTTTGATTCCCACTGATGTTTCTGAGATAATTATAGAAAGAGGTAAGGACTCACAACTCCCTGTGCCTGAGTGCCCAAAATATGTCAGAGTTTATTTCCCCTGTCATGCAAAACAAGTGGCGTTACCTGACTGCATCTGGCTGGAAGTGGTGCATTATGATGGGATGAATAATCTTCCTTTTCCTGTGGTAGGGGCTGAACCAGCCTGTGACATACCTGAAAATGGATGATGGTGGGAGCAGGGATGAAACAGCAGCGACGTGTTTGTCACTGACAGGGAGGTGGGGAAGGCTTTAGCTGAACTCCTGCACAGAGATGATGCTTAAGGAGTAAGTTTCTTTAAGCCTATATATCTTTGCATTTAGCTTGTGAAAGTGTTCCTGGCAGATGATCACCGGATCATCTGCTGCAATATAAGTTTCATTTCAAGCTCCTTTCTTTTGTAACTGCACCATTCAAAATTTTCATTTTAACATTAAATAGCAGTAAAATGTAATTAAGGAAAGAACGAGATGCTTGAAATAAGGCAGCATACAGTATTTAGGAATTTTGCTGAAATATTTAAAATTTTCATCTAAATATTACGTTCTGCTGAGGTGTCCATGACACCTGAAATGCAGAGCTTGATATTGAAATCACTTTGCTGGAGTTGTGCCCCACTTTGAGATGATACAGGCCCAACACTCCTGCAGCCAGGCAGAGAATCAACATAAACCTCATTACCTGTTCCTTTCGAGAAGTTCATCCACTGATGACTTGAGGTGGAAACTAACTTGTGTCACAAGTGTGAGGATATTGCTCCCAGGAAAGGTCCCCAGACTTGTGCTGTCCAAAGAGGAGCCGTCAGTTTCTGAACTTACCACACAAGGAGAAGCACCTGAATTCTGCAGCTGGAATTTTACCTCATGAAAGTATCAAATTCCAGGTTAGACATTCCCAGGAGCTTTTCCACATTTTCTTTAACCTTTTCAGAATAGCCACCTGGCAGAAGACAGTGGAAATGAGTAAAGGAGCCTAAGGAACCAAAATGTTCGTACAAGAGGGGTTTTCTGGAGTGTTCTGCATTGGCTTAGTAGTTCCCTTTGGTGAAGAATAAAACAGAAATAAAAGAAGGAAAAAACACTTGTGGGTAGGAGGAGGAGCCCATTGTCTTTCACACAGCTGTCCTGTGCAAGATGAGGACTTCCTGGCTCTGAGCTTTCTGTTCAGGGTGCTGAATATTTCTAGTGCCTTAATTAAAAATCAGTGGGTTGTGAGGGTTTATTTTGAAAATAAGACATGCAGCAAGACAAAAAGAAAAATTCTGTTGGCAACTGCCTGTAAAAAAAAGCAGAAACTACAGGAAGTATTTTACCAGAGTGTCCTTCCTAGATCCATTTTAAGAAAAACTATTAGTTAAAACAACTTTTCCACATGAGCACGTTCTAAATCTAAACTAAATTAGTCTCATTTATATATCACTATTGTCTCAAATCAGTTTGAAAAGCAATTCTGGATCTTAAATTTATTTTTTAATATAAGCATGAAGTTTTTGACCATTTGTGTGTTAATCACAATAAATGATGAGTATACAATGGCTGTTTTTAAATACTGAGGCCAAGAGGCTTCTCTGCTCCCATACTGCAAATTGTAATTCATTGTTCATAATTCAGGCCATGATCAGATAGCAAACCACCTGAAAATATAATAAGCCTGTGCCAACCTTAGGGCAAGGTCACTTCACTCCTGTGCTAGGCATTAGCTGAGAGAGAATAAAGTTGTCATTGTACCATTCTTTATTGCCTGCAGACACACGGCCAGTGATGGAATTGCCACAGGGAGAAGCTCACACAAAACAGAGAAGTGATCATACCTACGTAAGAAAACATCCATTAATTAAACACTTTACTGTTAGAACATACTAAACAAGTGGGCAGTTTTAATATTTCAATCACTAAAATTCAAAGAGCTTTAGAAACATCAGTTTCTGTCTCAGAGAAGGGATCACTTGTCTCTGAAATGTGGAGTATTCCTCTTTTACTAACTAGAACAGATACAAACCAAATTCCCTTCTCAAGGCAAATTGGGGTCAGAAAGTGGAATTCAGTTCTCTGGTATTCCCTTAGACCTCCTGACTTGTATAAAAAATGTTTTACTCCTTCATTAAATGAACAAGTTCTTGTCTCTTATGCAATCTCACTGTATTTGAGTTCCCATCAGACATTCAGATAGACACACCATGCATGAACTACACTGTCTATGAGCAGTTCAAGGTGGCACAAAATGCATTCAAGCCTTCCAACCCAATCTGCTGGTGGTGGGGTCCCCAAAGCCGCTGTTCCTGCTGGTTAGTGCTCTCCAGCTGACTGCAACTCTGCAATCCACCCTTCATAGTCCGGGGGTGAGGCCCAGCAGTGACAGACAGGAAGGACTGCAGGGCTGCAACGTTCCCTTCTAAATCCCCAGCTTCCCTGTACCTCCTAGGGAGCTCTGGGGTAGAAGTTTGCTTGTCTGTGACCCCTGGAACCATGCAAAAGGCTGTTCCTCACCTCTGCCAGCCGGTCAGCACGATACCTTCGAGGACATCAGCGGGGCTCCTGCTGGCCACCTGCAGCCACTCCAGCTGGTTCCTGAGGTGGTGCCCAATGGGTGTCAGAGACTGATTCACTCCCGTGGCTCCCTTAAAGGCACTTGCAAACCACACCTTGGAGAAGCCACACCTGCGGTACTTCTCTACGAGCTGCACTGCAGTGAGACACAAAGAGACACACACAGGATGAGCGTTCTCCAGTTGCAGCCCTGACTGCAATGCTGCAGCAAAGGGGAACACAGCTCCAGTTCCAACAGGCTGCTGAGCCTCTTCCTGTCAGGCTTTGAGCATCAGCAAGGATGGGAGATTTGACACCATCTCTGAGCAGCCTTTTGAGTGGCTGCCCTCCTATTTTCATGTGCCAGTCACTGTATTCCACTGCCTTGTATTGCTAACATGCTGAGAGCTGTGAGATTGTAACAAGCATGCGTGACATCTGACAGCTGATTCTTCTTGCAACAAAGAAATATCTGCACGCATGTTAGATGCCTGACTGGAGCCTTTAGGAGCTTCCCTCTGAATTCTATAGATGAATGAAGCCTTGAAGCTTCTTTTGCAGAGCTGTTCAATACAGAGTTATGTGCTCCTGCTGGTGTTAATGCAAGGAGAGAATGTAACAGTGCTTGTGGAAAACCTCTGAATCTCCTATCAGTGATTCCATAGCTCTGCTGAAAAGAATTAAGCAGCATACAATGCAAGTCATTCATAGAGAAAATACAAATAGAAAAATAAAGTAAGTAATAGCACCTAAAATGTGAAATCAAACAAGGGCTGTCTTTATGCTATTAAAGCAATAAAAACCAATTCAACAAAACCAGAATGTTTTGGTGTCCAGCTAAGGTATGTTTTAATGATAGAATTTTGCTTTGGCTATTTTGCTTCTACACAGCTCAGCAGAGAAGTACAAACCTTTGCCCTCCACGTCGATGTCCGCTGCATAGTCCCAGATCATCGGCTGCACCAGCTGTGGGACCCCGGACTCTGGAAGGAACAGAGTTCTTCTAAATCATGGAAAACAGCCAGGTAAATGAGCACTCAGTACAGGTTACTGGTGCAGCAGCACGTGACTACAACTATGGCTTGTCACTTACAGCTGAAGTGGCCCTGGGCATTTTCAGCCTGGTCAGGACTTGGCACATGCCCGGGGCCACTGTCCTCAGGCATCGTGAAACCTCTAATATGGAGGGCAGTGACAATTTATCAGAGATCTCATTCACCCCAAGCCCACCTCATTCTTAGCTCCTTGCATCTCTCTGTGTCCCAGCTGGGTTCCACTGGCAGAGCTGCAAGCTCTACACAGGAGATTTAGCTAAACTCAAATGTAACATTCACCCTTTCACTTCCAGACTGCCTGGGCTGTGTTTGCACAGAACGCAGCCTTTCAAGATGCCTTTGAAGTACATGTAAAGATACAAGTTTAGCTTTAAATCTTTTTATAATCAACTCCCCAACAAGTTTTCAACATCTGAAACTGACCCCTAGAGAAACTGCAGTAAATTGTGCAGAAATTCAGTATTTTAACTCCATCACATTTTAATTTGTTTAGTCTGTTACTGCCTGTGGCAGTAGAGTGCACTTAACTAGATGCTGTACTGCTCTTGTGGAAACTCCATGGGTCCCACCTGCATTTTTGGGGATGATTTCCCACTATCAAAGCCTTGAATAGGTCAGTCACTGCTGGATGAGCTGCACAGCTCTTCCTGGTACCATCTAAATCTGTTAACAGCAGCCACATAAGGCGGCTCTGAAAATGCTGGAACTCCATCTGTGCTCAGACTACTCAAATTTTAGCAGTGGTTTGATATTTTTCAACTCACAAGACTTGTGATGTCAAGGTCTTGGAGCTATCCCACAATTCAGTATCAAAGTCCTCACGATGTGCACCATGATCACAGAGATGCTCCCAGGGCTGCAGCTTCTCTGTGGGAGCGTGCACCACTGGGATCAGGTGCTGCAAAGGGCAGCAATGAACATTAGAAGGTGGTGTGAGGCACAGAGATTTAGACTTGGACCACAAATGTTAATAAGTTGTTGTTTCAATGTGTAAAGAAAGTAGAATTGATGGCAGCCACTGTGGGGTGAGCATTTTGTGATGGAAAACTGAAGTGTTCAGACTGGCCCACGCTCACACAGGGACTCTGTGACAGGCAAGGACTGTTTCTATTCTCTAGTCAAACAGACCACACCTCAACTCTTGTCAGATTTGTTGTTTTCACTATAAATATATAGTGAAAATATATATTATCTGGCTGTGTAAACCTGCCTCACCCCATAGCTGGTCACACACCTGCCAGCGTTTCCTCACTCATCCCCCTGAGCATGTCATCCCACACGATGGGCGTCACCGTGGGGTACGACGAGGCCAAACAAGTGGCAACTGCTTTTATGTGGGATAAGCACAGCTTCTCTGGAGTGTTGTCTTGCTGCTGCAGCCACTGCTTTGACTCCTCTCCTTCGCCAAGGTAGTAGACCTGAAACACCAAGCAAATAATCCTGACTTCTTGTATAGAAATAGAGAAAGTGAATCAGACAATATTCAAAACCTTAGCCCAGATGTGACCCACTGAGTGGACACATTCAAAAGCACCTCTCAGTGCTGAAGACACTGCAAGCATTTCTATCAGTCTGCAGGAGACTGTGGCCACGATTACATGCGTCACTTGAGGGAATTTTCCTACAGAAACTAAAATATCTACATGCCATATTTGCCTTTGGAAGGTTTATCCTTGGAAGTAGCTCTCACCACGTGTATTCACTTCAATTCTAGCAACCCATCAGCACCTGAGGTAGATAAAAGGAGGTTCCTATCTCGGGGAAGATCATCCAAACCTGAGTCTAGAAGTGACTTGGGGACATGTCCAAGGCTGCCCCAGCATACTTGGTCCCATGCAGAGAGTGAATGCTTTAAAATTTGCTGGTTTAGAGCAGGTTTTATTTATTCTACATAAAAATAGTATTTTGCTTTAAAAGAGCCTGCAGCTCCCTGTCTAACCTTCCCACCAGTTTCAACACAACAGGATACAAAATGCTGAACACTAGTATCAGTCCAGTTGAGTGGTCACAATGAATTCCAGGGATCTGTGTGCCATCAGGATGGTTTTAAGAAACTATGAGGAACTTGAGTTTTCTCCTTCTCAAGGAGACAAACTACCAAGGTAAAAAACCCACCACTTCCCACCACAAAAGGGCTTACTTCGAGTAGCTTGGCCAGAACAATGAGCCAACATCTTACATCAAACTTACAGGATTCTTAATGAACACCTCTAATTGATATCTCACTTCAAATACTCGCTTGACCTAAACCCAAATGCTGAGTTAGCTTTAAGAGGCTGCATTCAATACTTTGATATTACACTCATATCTATGGAAATGACAACCTGTGCTACTGGAATAATTTATGGTCAAAAAGACTTTTCTACACTGGCTTGAGTGGTGCTTTCTGTCCCCAAAATCCCACCCAAACATGGCCTGGGCACCGCTGAAATGCAGAAGCCTCACCCCTTACTATCATTCCTCAAAAGAAAAGAAACATTCCCGGCTCAAGAGAGGTCCCACCTCATCACATCCGATGTGGAACCACTGTAAGTCCTCGTGCAGGGCCATGACCTGGTCAATCATGGCTCTGACCAGCGCCAGCGACTCCTCCTTGTGCGGGTTCAGGGCGTTGGGCAGCGCCTTCACCTCCCGCAGATGGGCCAACTCCCCGTGCTTCAGCACAAACTGCAAAGGAAAAGGCAGCTCGGGGACAGCTGCCACACGAGGGGACAGCAGCGTCCTCCTGTCCCCAAGGCTCTGAGAGCAGGTGTCCTGCTAAACCTGGGGTTTGGCTTGACTGAGCCTCAGGGACAGGCTGAGGGCACAGCTGCTGCTCCACGCTGCTGGGGGGTCTCTGACCACAAAGCAGCTCACAGGGTGGGTGAAGGAAACAGGGAGGTCACTGCAGTGGGACCCTGATGGCAAATCCTGCAGCTGGCAGAGCTGGATAACCAGAGCACCGGGACTTGGATCAGAAATTCCCCAGCAGAGAATCACAGAACGGGTTGGGCTGGAAGGGAGCACAGTGGCTCATCTGGCACCACCTCCCTGCTCCAGCAGGGCCATCCCAGAGCACAGGGAACAGGATTGTGTCCAGACAGCTCTGGAATATCCCCAGTGAGGGAGACTCCGCAGCCTCTCTGGACAATCTCCTTCAGGGCTTGGTCACTGCACAGGAAAGAAGTTCTTCCCCGTGTTCAGGTGGAATTTCCTGGCCAGCAGTTTCTGCCCAGAACTGGACACAGCGCTCCAGATGTCACCAGGGCTGAGCAGAGGGGCAGCATCACTCCCTGCCCTGCTGCCAATGCTCTTCCTACTGCACCCCGGGATCCCACCGGCCCTGCTGCCCCCGCGGGCACTGCTGGCTCAGCACACCCAGCTCACCTCCATGTGCCCGAAGCTCTGCACCAGCGGCACCACGTCCAGGCCCTGTGCCCGCGCCTGGCTCAGCAGCGCCCGGAGCTCCGCTGGGCTGCGGGACAGCGACACATCAGTGCCCGCTGGGCACGGCCCGCGGCACCTGCGGGCACCCAGAGGTACGTGCGGGGTACAGGGCGGTACCTGTAGGCGTGGGGTGCCTGCAGCAGCTCCAGCGGCCCCGAGTACGGGAAGGTGTCCTCATATTCCAGCAGCAGCCCGGTGGCACCCAGGGCGCGGAGCAGCGGCAGCACCTGCGGGAGCGAGGGGACAGTGGGGATGCAGCTGGGCTGTGACCAGTGCCACCACCCTGTGCCCCTCTCACCTGCACCAGTTACACCCATCACCTGCACCAGGTATATCCCTCAGCTGACATCAATACATCCTTCACCCATACCAGGTACAACCCTCACCTGAGCCCAACACATCCCTTACTTGTGCGAGATACATCCCTCACCTACACCAGGTGCAACCTTCACCCGCCCCAGGCTCATCCCCCACCCGCCCGGGGTCCACGCCTCACCTGCTCCAGGTACTGCGCGCGCGGCGCGGCGCCCTTCAGGTCCAGGTGCACCAGGCGCCGCCGCATGCTCTGGCCTCGATTGCTTTGGCCTGCCGCCGCGGTGTCCCGGCACACCCCGTCCGGCCGCTTCCCGGTGTCCCGACCCCGCTGTCCCGGCGCTGCCCGCCCGCGCCCTGCTGTCCCGGTGTCCCGCTGTCCCGGTGCCGCCACTCCGCCGCTCCCGGCTCTNCGGCCCCGACAGCGCCGGGCCGGGGCCGGGCCGCGGGGGCCGCCGGCACAGCAGGTACCGGCGCGGGGCCCTGGCCGGCACTTCCTGCCCACTGTCCCGAGGGCGGTGGTGCCCAGTCCCGGCGGCGCTGCGGCTCCCGGGGGAGCCTCGGTGGCGAGGCGATCGCGCAGCGCCGGGCCCTGGAGCGTGAGGGAACCGCGTGTGTTTGCCCCGCGTGTTGTGCTCCAGAGCAGGGGCCCCGCGGGGTGCGGGCCCGGGAGGGAACCGCGTGTGTTGGTACCGCGTGTTGTGCTCCAGAGCAGGGGCCCCGCGGGGTGCGGGCCCGGCGCTCCCCGGTATCGGCCAGGGCTGTCCCTCCCCGCTCGCACCGTCCCTCGCTCACGGGGCCCGTTCTGTGCTCCCTCCGCAGCGCCAGGAAGGGCAGATTCCAGCAGGATTCACAGAGAAGGGGGCTGAAGGCGGCGATCCTCATCCTCCTCTCCGCCGCGACCGGCGGCGGCCTCGTGGCCTGGAGCCGCCTCCGCGGGCAGGATGGGATCCCCGAGGGAGGAATCCCCGCAGAAGGGGTCACCGAGGTGCTGGCACATCGCAACGACAACCTGCGGGACAAGTTCGTCGAGATCCCCTGCTCGGAGGACTACGACAGCCACAAACGATTTGCAGGTAACTGGACAGGGCTGTCCGGGGCGGATGGCGGTGCTCAGGGGGCAGGAATGGCCTGGCTGCTGCCGGGGCCTGAGAAGGAACCAAACTTGGGCTGCAAAACTCCCGTGTTTCCAGCCAACTCCTGGTCACTGCCTCTTGCCTAAAGCCCCAAACGTTCGTGCCCCTCGGGCCAGCCCAGAAGTTGATTCTGAGAGGTTTTTCTGTCATTCCTACATAAATCCCTTGTGAAACTGCTTTGCTTGGACTCTATGAAATAAAACTTTTGCTAAGTTTGTTTCTAGTTTCTTTTTATAATCTGTTGATTTCCTGTAAGAGGCTTGTGAGTGAGTTTGCTGCTGGTCAGGACCATTCAGGGTATGGAGTGGAACTGATTCAGGACATTGTCTGTGCCACCAGCATGTGGTGATTGCACAAGTGCCAGCTTCTGACGCTTGTTCTGAGATGTGTCTGCCAGTAGCTTTGGGGTCTTTGTGCCTTTCAGCTGAGCCTGTTTTCTGTCAAATTGATATCTGTTTCCCCTGGCACTTATTTCTTCAGAGTGTTGATGTTGGTTTTTCAAGAGACATGGAAGATTTTAATCTTCTCTGACAAAGAGCAGTGAGAGTCTGACTTGCAGCTTCCATGGACGAGCAGTGCTGATGTTCTCTTTCAGATTTGCAAAGTGTGTTGTGTTGAACGTTTGTAGTTGGTACAGCTGCCAGAGAGCTGCTGTGCTCTTGGTTTTTGTCAGTATGTCTGGCTGTGTGTTGACTGATAAGCTGTTGAATCTAAAAACAATAATACTTGAGTTGGTTTTTAGCCAAATTGGTGGTTGTATGTGGTTCATGATGTGGCTGAGAAAACGCTGGCACAAAGCTGGAGACTGGAAGAAGCTGCTGAGAGCTGAGGAAGAACAAAGGTGATCAGAGGGCTGGAGAACCTCTCCTATAAGGAAAGCCTCAGAGGGCTGGGTCTCCTTTCCCTGGAGAAGGCTCAGGGAGAGCACATCCCAGTGTTCCAGTACTTAAAGGAAAGCTGCAGAGGGCAGAAGCTCTGCCTGTGCAAGGAGCTGCACGGAGAAGGCACAGTGGGTACAGGTGGCTTTGGGAAAGGTTTCATCTTGATGTAAGAAAGAAATCTTTACAGAGAGAACACTCAGTCACTGGAACAACCTCCCCAGGGATGCAGGGGAGACCCTGTGACTGAGGGTTTCCAGGGTGTGACTGAGCACTGTGCTGGATAATCTTATCCAGGCTCCCTTGACCACAAAAAGCTGAACCAGACGATCTTTGGAGGTCCTTTCCCACCTGGGCTGTTCTATGATTCTGCAATTTTTAACTTTCTTCCAGTGCCAGTTCTGATGGAAAGTGTTTGACAAATTGCAGCCCCCTGTGCTCTTCAGGTGGCTGGTCCTGGTGCTGTTGGTCCAAAAGACTTGTAACATAAAACAAAAGTTTATGTGTAGTCTGGGGTCAGATAGTTTTTCCTCAGTGCTGCTACTGTAACATCTTTCTTTGGAGGATTCATCCCAAATGTTATTTAGGCCAAGAAAACTGATGTCAGGAAGCTACCAACAAGAAAACTCTCTTGGTAAGGTAATTTTCTTTTGACAGAACACATGAAAACACATGTTCTGTGTTAACTTTTCATAATTGCTGTAAGGGGAAACCACTGCTGGCTACATTTGCATAGTGCAAGGCCAGAGAAAACTGCAGCTGCTGATTTGGTTATGATTGAACTGGGGCTAAAAATCTCTGGATTCTGCTACTGCAGTGTTTGCTTACCAAAAGAAACCCCCCAAAACCAACAAAACCTAATTTTTCCCTTCTCTGGATTGCAAGAGCAATTTTTCGAGCTGTGGACTTGTGGTCTGGGCCATCCCTCCAGTTATCCTTCCCTTTGTTTTCTTCCTATTCTTTCTTTTGCATTCTATTCTTTCAACTGTAAGGAAGGCTGGAACTTCAAGGAAGGCAGGAACTTCAAGCACATCTCTCCAGGAAAAGGGATGAACTTGTTCTTTATTTTTGGGGGTGTCGTGGGGAGCAGCAGCAAGTGCTGACTGTAGGGTGAGGTAGCACCTCTTTCTTCCGCATGGGGACGAGTGGCTCGCCTTTCTAATTAGATGTTTGCTTGGTGCTGCTGCCTAAGCTCCGTGATTGATTTGGGTTTTTAGCAGGTGTTGTGACCGTGCTTCCCGAGGATCGGCGGTGTTAGGAGCGCCTGAGCAGCTGTTAATTGGTTAATTGCAGCCGAGCTGCGATAACGAGCTCTGCGTTGGGCTTTTCCCCACGCGAGGGTGGTAATGAGCTGCGGAGGAGCTCTGGGTGTGTGTCCTGTTCCCCACAGCCCAGCGAGGCAGAAAATGCGGATTATGGATCAGCTCGGCAGCTTTAGACACTTGGGAAATAGGTTTCTGTCACTCAATAGCTTTTCATTCTCAGTCTTTACCCTGGCTTGGCACCCACAGCTGCGGGCTCTGTGTCAGGAGGAGGCACATTCCTGTCGCCACTCAGTGTCTGATGCTCAGCTGTGAAGTTTCCACAGCTAAAATGAGCTTTTTATTCATGCACCTGTCCCTGCTTCCAGCTGAACTTGGTGCATCTGAGCTTCCAGTTTGCTTCAAGTGATTTGGTAGCTGGTGTCAGAGCAGGATTTATTTCCATAGCACTGCCTGCCTGTAAACATGCTTCATACCAAATGAAATTTGCTGTTTTTCAGAGGCCAAGCACTTAACTTATTATATTTGCAGAAGGTAGGGTGTTATGTGAGCACAGTCTCACCTGCATTCTAAACTCTGTGGGCAGATCTTGGCCATTTCTGTTCTCCTGAGACGTGGTTAACTACTTAAACCTACCGTGTGTGATGAAATCTTATTTCTCCTGGGTGTTGACGTTTTGTGTCAGTGCACAGAGCATCCGTGGTCACTGCCCAGGAGACAGAGTTAAGGTGTTTTTCCAGAGCCAAGGCCAGGGGATGTGGAAAGCAGAGATGCCTGGAAAGGTCTAACACAGGCTGCTCTGGGGATGGCAGCTGTAAATCTTTGCCTGCCTTTGTCTGGCTTGGAGATGGATTGTTCCTTGCCCAGGGCAGGGGGTGGAACGAGATAATCTCCAAAGTCCCTTCCAACCAAATCATTCGATGATCCTGTGCCTCAGGGGAATATCTTAATGGAGCTTTTTTCTCCTGTGAGTTCTCTCTGTCTCAGCAGTGAGTGGTTCTTGGCTAAATACCACCAAGCAGAAGACACAGCTGCAGTTTGGGTGTTTGGCCCTTTGTGTCACATTCTGGTTTCTGTGCTGAACAGGAGCAGGGGCCAGTGGCAGTGCTGGTGTTTTTACATGTTTTGGTATGTTCCTCCTTTACCTTGATTTACTTGATAGCCAAAGCTGATGGTGCTTTATCAGATAAAGGGATGGGTTTGTGTCTACTGGGCACCAATTTGTGGAAGCTACCAGGTACTTGAAATACTAATCTGAATTTCTCCTGAGATTCTCCAGGTATGCTTTTGACACTTCCTTGCTCGCGTGTGCAATGGTCTCTGAGACAAAGAGGACACATTTCTTACTGCTGAAATTATTTTCAAACAGACTCTTCTGGTTTTTCCTTAGCATTCACCCAGTGTTTGTGCTGTACTGTTGGTACCTGACTGACTTTATTCTGGACTACATTTTTCTGTTTGTTGGGTTTTTTCCTCCTTTTGGGAAAACTTAAGTTGTTGCCTTCAGAACACCTCCTGCTTGCAGTACTCTTTGCCAGTTCTCTGTCAGAGCCCCCAGACATATAACAATGGTCTGAGGCAACCCAGTAGTTTTGGGAACTCTCCAGCACCAGCCTTTCCAGAGGGTAAGAGCTGTGCTGGTATTTGCAGCTGGAAAAGGAACAAATCTCTTCTGAAATCAGAAATCTTTGCAGAATGTAGAAAGGAAGCTCTCAATAGCCAGGTTTGCCCTGGAGTATTGAATTTCTCCTTCGAGTTTACTGCTTCCTAGCCCTTCTCTACTTGAACATCAGCTTTCCCTTGCAGCCCACCTGAGACGTTGCTGGGGTATATCCAGTAATAGGAATGGAAATTCCTACAAAATTCCTGGCAAAACTCCTGGTCATTGTTATGAGTTGCTTTCAATCAGAGCAGATTGATGCTTCTGTCCTCCATGGGTGAATTGATGGATTTCTTTCCAGGAGTTTTGTGTTCTGATGAATAAATAATCCTTGAAGTGACACTCAGTTCGGGAGCACTGAGTGCACTGGCAGGAGTCAGAAAACACACTCAGCCCATCTCTCCTGTGGCTTTACACCTGTAAATGGATCTTCCCCAGAAAAGTGCCAAATGTAACATCCCAAGGTCTCTGGTGGCTCAGAACTGATCTTATTTCTTCTTCTTGCCTGAAGATTGCTGTCAACCAGACTTATAAGAACTTTCATATCTTCTTCACCTGGAGCTCTTGCTACTAACTTGTTATTCCCAGGAGCTTTTAAAATTTAATGTTAGATTTCTTAGCAGTGGATTTTAAGAGAGTTTTTTCATCTTATATATCCAAGCTGTGTGCATCAAGAGTGACTTCAAGAGAGACTTTTGTGCGAAGTCTCATTTAAAAACGTGCCCTTCTGGTGGTTGAAGTGGTTTCAATGGGTTCTTTTCCTCCTGTTTGTGTTGCAGGGTGCACTCCCAGGAAGTGTGGAAGAGGTGTGACCGATGCTGTAATCACAAGGGAAGAAGCTGAAAGAATTCGTGGGTAATTTTTCTTTTAGCTCTAACTTTTAAAAGCACCGACTTTAATTACATTGTGCCAGTCTGAGACGTAGGATGTGTGAGCAGGATGGGTTAGACTGGTTAAAACATGAAATTTTTGTTATTAAAGCCATTTTCCATTTTTACCGTAGTGGGGGCAGTTCTTTCACACAGAATCTTCCTGGCTCTGAGGGGCATGAGCATTTCACAGGCAGAAAGGAAAATGAATTAAATAAGTTTTAAAGGATTTTCACTTGGCCTCCATTTGGCCTTAAAAAGCAGAACAAAACAATGTAAGCCTTTTTGCAGTGTCTCTGTCTGGGTAATCACCAGCTGCTGCTGACCCTGTAGTCCTCTGTGAAGGGACTGTTTTTAGGGTATTTTGGGGATTTGTGGAAGGGAGCTGCAAGCTCAGAAATGTTCTGCAACACAAATACTTAATTTTCATGACAGGCTGTAAGGTTCCAGTTTCAAATAAATGGGAGCTGCTGTTAACTCAGTTGAGGAGTTATGTGTTGTAAATAAGGGCATTAAAGGACAAAGTAATCAGACTTCAGTTCTCATCTGAGATTATTGTTTTGCCTGCAGAATAGCAGAGAGGGGACTGTCCTTGGGAGGATCTGATGGAGGGGTGAGCAGTGTCCTGTTACTTTCTACATTCCTTTACTGCCAAGGCAAGATTATAAATGCATTTTTTGGGGCTGAGGTGAGGAGATGGAGATTTTTTCCTTCCGTTCAGACTTGGAAAAAAATTGATTTGGAAAGTTGTGTCCCATTAATACTTGTGTTAGCAGTGTAACTCATGACTTCTTCAATTCAGTTGCCTTTTCCATGTATTTAATTATTTCTAGCACCTCTCTTGAACTGGTTTTCTCTTCATCTGGAAACAGCTGCTATAGCAGAACTACAAAAGTTTGACTTCTGAAAGTAAATTACAGTGGTTCACAGCATCATGTAAAGATTGGTTTTGTGTGGTGCCAAAAAAACCATGTAATGTCTTAAGCAGACCTTGGAATAATATTCTTTAAATTGAAAGAATCCCACTTCTCTTTAACAAGCACGTTTATTTTAACTTCTTTCCCCAATCTTTGTTCTCAGAATGTTTTTGTGTGTGAACAGGAACAGTTTCTTGAGTATTTGTAAACACAGCCACTTCTTTAGGCCTCTGCTGAATTAGGGCATATATTAGCAAAAAAAAAAAAAGGGAGAAGGGTTTCAGTGGAAAAAATCAGACTTTATCATTCTTGTGATTGCTGAGAAATATGTGCAAAAAATACAAACCGAGAAACCATAGCAGTGCTGCCCATCTCAAACAATGTGTTCAAAAGGTTTAACATTCTGTGTTCAGTTCTGTTGGGATCTCTTGGGTTTTTTTTCAGTTCTGTGGTTGCATAATTTGCACTTTCCCTGGATTGCTGTGCCTGTTGGGACCCCCAGTGTGGCTCCTGGGGCTGTCTCCTGCGTTTGCTCTCCTCTGCTTTTGGGACCTGCGTGTGATATTTTCATTACACTTCCACAAAGAGGGATTAGAATGGCAAGGTGGAACACACAGAGCTTGGATCTGGAGACCCACAGGAAGCTATTGTCCAGCTGGGGGTCAGGAACTGGGGAAACTGAGGCACAGAAAGCTGGGAAGAGATGAGAGGGGGAGGTGAACTTGCTGCCCAAAGCCCAGAGCTGGGCAGGGGTGCTGAGCTGGCTTAGTTGGACAAGAAGCCAGAGTGACAGACAAATATAAATCCATCATCTCTGTTATTTTGGAAGCTGCTTTTTTTTTTTTTTTTTTTTTT
>VZTF01004727.1:1059713-1107154 GCA_013397755.1 Cnemophilus loriae
ATGAGGGAGAGGAGAAGATGATTCTCTCGCTGCAATAAAATAAATCTGTTAAAAATCTGATGTCCATGGAGAGGTCTGGGCTCTGAGCCAAGCCTTCTCACATGTCTCATCATCTGTAAATGTGAGGAGGCTCTTGTGTGCTCTTAATCCTTAGGGAAAGGTTCAGGAAGAAAGTGTAATGTTGTATTGAGCACTTACCCAAAATAATGGATAAAAAGTGAAAGATGTTAGAAACAAGAGCTGAGCAGTGCTTCTGGGAAACTGTAGAGTCATTGAATGGATCATAGAATGGTTTGGGTTGGAAGGGACCTTGAAGATGATTCAGTTCCTTTCACTGCCATGAGCAGGGACTCCTTCCCCTATCCCAGGTTGCTCCAAGCCCCGTCCACCCTGGCCTTGGACACTTCCAGGGATCCAAGGGGAGCCACAGCTTCTCTGGGCACCCCGTGCCAGGGCCTCCCCACCCTCCCAGGGAACAATCATATTGAGGAGAAGCCTTTAAACACACTCTCCTTACCCAGTTTCTTTTATACCTCTTTCTCCTGTGCTGCCATTTTCCTCTTCCTTTCCCCGTGTGCCAGCCCGTATTCCCGGTGTCGTGGTGCAGATCTTTTCCTGGCAGTGCTATCCTGGCTCTCAGATACCATTGGATCCTGCTGGATGTGTGCTGATGGGCTTTAGATGAAACTGTCTGTCTTCATTTGAGCCTTTCCTCTTTTCCAGTCTCTTACCCACAGAGCATAAAGAATATTTCAAGCCTTCCTTCATCCGGCTATGTCTGTGTGCTCCCAAGCTTCCAGACACTTGCAGTAGGTCTGGCTTGTTGCTTAAATTTCTTTGGCTTTAGAGTGTTTGGATAAATCTGTCCAATTATGTCTGCTGTAAGACTAATTTTTCCTTTAAAATATCTCAAATTTACTGTTGCTGTTTAATTATTTTTAAGTCTTTCTTTAGCCACTTTGTTCTCTCTGCTATTCCAAATAAAACTTCTGCAGGTTTGTATTGGGGTTTGGACTGCATTTTCATTGCCTGGGGTTTCCTCTTAACCCCTGTGTAAGCAACATGTCTGGGTTGTTGTTGTTGTTTTTTTTTTTTTTGCCTGTCATAGTTGTTATATCTTGAATTCTCAGAAGTGGATTTGTGTCTGTGTGTCTAGATATAATTTATTTATTTAAAGATCTAAACTTGCAGTTTGTGACTGTCAATTCTCTCCTCCCTTTGTTTGCTGCCCTTCCCTGGAGTACTGGAGCACAGCACCAAAACTTGTTTCTCATTCCATCTTTTTATGTTGAGAAAGTCTTGACAACCATCTGAATTATTGAGGCCTCCCAGGGGTCACGCCCCAGTTGTCATGCTGAGCTTTCTTATCTTCCTTTGTAACTTTTCCTGGGTTTGTGTTTATTTATGCAGACACACACAGACTGAGGCTAGAGGGGCCATGGTAATCTTCTGGTCTAACTTCCAGCAGAATCCAGACAGGAGTATTATCTCCATCAGCAAGCTGCTTTCCCTTGTGCTTCTGTCTCTGTAAAATTGTTTTATACTCTGTTCCTTATTCACAGAATGGGAATTGCATTAGTTGTCTTGATGTTTGCCTCAGCTTAAGTTTTTTCTTCTTTGTATAGATAATGATATTTCCCTTTCCAACCTTCTATGCTTTTGGAATTCTTCCCTCCCTGATATTTTCCTGCACGTCACCCCTGCTTGTGAGACCACGTCAGTCCTGACTCATTCACTCAGGTCTTGGAGGTGCTGCCGTCATAGCAACCCTCTGGTGTAAATGAGACAACTCATTTACTGTCGGACCTATTTGTATTTATTTCAAAGCCCCAGGAAAGAAATCCCTTGATGAGCCAGTCAGCTGCAGTCTGTGTCCTGCCTTCCAGCAGAACTGGCAAGAGCAGGCACCCAGACCTCCCTTTGCAGGGGAAAATTGAATTGTTTAATCACTGGGAGAAGCAAACAAACTGTGATGCCAAACAAGGGGTTCTGCTGTGGGCCCTCCAGCCCACTGGTTCTGCAGACTTATCCCTTGTTCTGCTTTCAGCCCTCCCAGCCAAAATCTGAAGTCCTCAAAGTGCTGCCAGCTCTGCCTTTTCCAGGGAGGACAGGAAGCCTGTGCAGAATCCTCGTCCTGTCTCATACCTCTACTGCAGGCTGCAGAGTTTTCTCCCTTCCTAATTAGCCTCCTGATAGTGCAGAGGAGACACATTCTCAGGGGTGAAAGATGCACTTGGCAGCATCTTCCACCTCCCTTCCAGCTCTGTGTTGCTGGGATTATCTTGGCTGAGCTCCAGGAAGCTGGAAAGGAACTGGTTGTGTGGAATCTGTGTCTGGTGTAAATTTGTGCTGGACCCTGTAGCCAAATACTGCATTTAACTTCCCCAGCAGTAACCTGAACCTCCCCTGGGCTGGCTGATGTGTAACTCAGGCTGGTTCCACTCGTGTCTCCTCGTTAATCAGTGTAATTGGGAAGGCCATTTCCCTAAGACCAGAACCCTTGTCTGTCTGCTCGTGCTTCAAGGAGGGAAGGGTGTTTGAGGGTGGGATTGTTCTGAAGAGTGTGTGCAAGGCTGCCTGCAGTGACACCACCTTTGGTGTGCCCGTGTAGAACTCCCATTCTCTTCCCTCGTCTCGGCTGGGGTGTGGGAGCATTCCCACAGGAGCAGTGGGGGAGGGTTTGGAAGCTGCCAACTCCTCTAGAGACAAGTAGAATTAAGGTTTTTTCATTTTTCTCCTTTGGGTAGTGTGGCTGCTGCTTTCTTCCATGTAAAACCTTTTCCAGGCTGGAGGAAGTGGTGTGGATGTGAACAGGTATTCAATGGTTGTCAGTCCCTTCTAGTGAGGAACAAAGGCAGGGCCTGTCAGGCTTCCCAAGATGGGAAAATTGCTCCTTTTTGCCATATGCCGAGAAGTGCTGGGTACTTCCATATTCTTTTTGAATTCTTTTAGCAGTAAGAGGGTGGAGAATATGGGACTAACAGTAGTGAAGGTCTAAAAGAACATATGTTTGTGCTTTTTATTTTTTTAAGGAAGTTCTGTTTCACTTCTATACAGAGTTCTGTAAACCAGGATACGGGGGTAGTTCTGTCAAACAGTCTCTCAGAAACAGGGGTGTGGGTGTGTGTTTGCCATCTTTAGACAAACTTCGTAGACCTTTCAGCCTGGGAACACTGTCCTGAACTTCAGGCTGGCCCTTGGGCACAGAGGGGGACTTGAAGTAACTGAGATTTTATTCTCAGTGTCAGAAATGATGCTGAAAATGTTTAATATTCTGAAATGACAGAGGCCAAAATAAATGTGTTCCAGTTTCTTTCCCAGGTAGCTGTTAAACAAAGAGCTCCATGCTCATGTGTAAACAAGTCCCAGTCTGAAACAACCCTGAAGAATGTTTTTTCTTTTCCAGATTCCCTCTTCAGCCTTTATTTGGCTTTTCTAGGGTTTATATTGTAGCTGTTGCCTTCTCAGCTATAAATAACTACAGTTCTTGGGGGTGTCTTTTATTGCTGCATTATTTTGGATCTTCCTAACTGTAATCATCTGGAGCTTGGGGAGTGAGAAGAAATGTGTGAGTTGAAAAGCATGTGGAAAGAGTTAGAAAGGCAATTTGTTTTTAAATTAAATTACTCTTCTCAGCTGTGTTGTGCTACTTCTTATAATCTACTTTAATATGGTCACGAACGTATTTTTGAAGCTACGCAGGAGCAGTTTTACTTCTTCTAGCTGTGGCTTAGATTTTTGTACAGAACCATAATCCAATAAATGAAAGTATTTTGCTTCTGAAGCTTGAGTAAAGCTTAATACAAGAGCTGCTCTTGCATGAGTGTGAGGTTACTTGTTTCCTTAACAGTCCTCTGAAGCTTTTGGAGAACAGTGGCAAGGGCAGATCTGAAAAGCTCATGCTGTGTCCGCTTGAATAACTTGTTACTTTTTGTATTTTTCAAGGGGTAAATAAGGTTATTCGTGTAGGTTTATTAAAAAGGGTCGTTGTTATCTCTTGGAATAAGAGTTGTTAGTGGCGTTCCCCTGATTCAGCTCTGGAGCTCAGAGCGATTGAGGCTGCAGGGGCTGTTACCAGTGTGTTCCTCTGTCACCAGTGTTATCACTGCTGGGATTCTGTTAGAATAATGTGAATGGTCTGTGGTGCAGCAAAACAATGCCAAATTCCAAGATGAGTGCCCAGATATTGTACATCAGAGATGGCATTACTTCGGTGCCAGTCAGGTTCATTAACTGTTGCTATTTGATATTTGCAGTGTAAAAGACAAAAAGACTTCTATTAGACAGTTGTGTTTTTAAATACTTTTGAACTGATGCAAAACACACGTGTATTTTGTGCACAGCAAGGGACATACAAAAGTAGACTTTATTCAACTCAGAGAAACATTTTAGAGTCCTGAGAGGTAGCTCTCTGTCCTGGCAAATCTGAATACTGATCTTTTCAGTTTGTTGGGAGCTCAGCAGAAGAGTTTGGCTTGAATTGGATGAAGAAATAGATGGAATTTTCATATATGAAAAAGCTTTGCACTATATGGTTTTCTTTTACAGCAGCTTAGAAATTGAGGAAAAGAAAGTTTGGCCCTAGTAAGCCTTAGAATTCTAATTGTTCTTTTAAACAGACTTTTTAGTGTCTGTATTAAATATGAGAAGTATACAGGATCTCATGGTGAAGGAGAACTTTTAATAACAAATGCAGGGCAAGATAAATATTAGTGCTGCTACTTGAGCACTTCACAAATACTGGGAAATGAATCATCTTTGTGTGCAAGGGAAATGTCTTCAAGAAGGGATCCTGGAGCACAGTGATTTACCCCGAGCCCATGGAGGGAGACTCTGGCAATTCCAGTCAGGTTTGAATCTCAGGAACAGCAGTCCTATGGTTTTTTCATACTGCTTTAATAATCTCTGCATCACTGCAGGGATCTGAGGAAGGTCTGTAGGTGTAAAATAAATGTTACAGTGTGAACCCAAAGGCTGGAAACTGCTTTTACTTGGGAGGCTGTGGGAAGCGAGAGCCAGTTTGGGACAGGTATTAAAGGTCATAGCTAAATAATGATAAAACCTTTTCATGCTCATTTTTCCTTCTTTGTTTCCTTTTCCAGGCATCAATTTTGGACTTGCACTCTGGAGCTCTTTCCCTGGGGAAGCATTTTGTTAACCTGTACAGGTAAAGTGGGGCTGTTTTGGCTTTCTGCCTCCTGCCATCCCCCCCCTTCCCTGCCCACTGCCTCTTCCAGGGTCTCGAGCCCCCGGGCTGGGATTAGTGATGAGAAACTGGAAGTTAGTTGGATTCACCACAGTTTCCATGACCAGTTAAAGAGCTTTCCTGGCAGGAAAACGGATCTTTTGTTGAACTGGGCACTTTGAAAGCTGCCATTATCATTATTTTTATGTTCTTGCACCAGTAAACCGTAGTATTTTTTCACAGTTATAGTTGAGTTTGTCAGCAGTGGAAGAAATCAAATATCCTGAACCCTTAAAAACTTGAATCCATGTGCTTATTTCATGATGTGGGAGGGGATTTTTTTAATGCCTAAGGAATGCCATTACCAGTTGCAGCATTTCAATCCTTTAATCTTTTAACATTTGATCTTTTAGCATTGCTTTTGGACATCAAGCTCAAAAGCATTTGGAAGATTTTTTTGTGTTGTGTTCTCGCTTTTTGATTGTGGGTAAAGCACAGGTGGGGGTGAGAAGGTGTCTTGTTGCTCAGTCTGATTTAGCAACTCCTCTTTTAGACTGTTGTTTAATTTTTCAGGTACTTTGGGGACAAAATTCAAGACATCTTCACAGAAGAGGATTTTGCCTTATACCGGTAAAGATTTTCAGTAACTGCTGAATGAACCACAAACCAGAACTTTTATGGTTTTGAGTTTTTTGTAGAGTGCAGGTTGGGAGGGGATTGCCCTTTACATTCATACACTGGATTTTGCAGCTCACAATAGCAATCCCTGAGAACTAAGATGACTCGAGGAAGAGAAGTAAAAGGACTTTTTGGTGACTGCTGAACAACATCAGCCTGCTTTGAGCTGCACCAGCCACGTCAGGACAGCTTTATGGTGTGAATGTGCTCAGGGTGCTGGCAGCACCACACATTTCCCTCCCTGCCAGCAAGGAGAGCTGCTCCTCTGAGCTCTGGGGGGATCTGCTGGGATGGCAAATCCTTCCTCATTAGCTCCTCTTTCACACGTTATCCAAGGGGTGTGAGATGACAGACACAATTCTGGGCTATTATTGCATTAGGAACTTGGGGTTTTTTTGAGGCAGAGTGGAGCAAAACATTAAAAATGGCAAAGCAGGAAGTGGAAGGACTTTGGATTACTCATGTTCTGGCTGGAGAAGCAGCCAGAAGATGAAATAGCTCTGTAATGTAACAGCTCAGGCATCTGATGCTCTCAGCTTTCCTGCAGCCCTGCTCATACACTTACCAAACACAACAAACCTAACGAGTTCCATGTGGCTGGGAAGGTGTGTGGCCAAAGTTTAGGAACAAGCATCCTGTGTTGACTAGACACAATAATTCTTTAGTTATGCATTTCAGTTGGTTTCTCATAGTTTAAAATGTCCCTGATTTGCACATTTTAACTTTTTTATTTTTTTTGTCTTTTTTGCCTTGCCTGTGTGAAGGAATCTGACCTCCCTCTAGTGGTGGAACGAATGTTAAGTAGCCAAATGGGTTTATTAGTTTTATTAAAATAGTAATTAATTAATATAATCTTAAGATATTAATCACTTTAAGCTTACTTCTATTCAACAACTGGTTTTAGATGCCATTGTCTTTATAGATCAACTTCTTTAAAATGTTTTTACTTCTGATCCCAAAACTGCAAAAGTTAGCTGATTCCTTGATTATTATTGAACTTTGCATAAAGAAAATGTATAATTTCTGTTTCACATTAACAGAAGCATTCAGTTTTTCGATAATTTTATAAATTTGTGCTGGGAGATGAGACAGCTGCTCGGGAATGTCAATATTCCATTGGGATTTCATGCCAGTATAGGGGATGTTTCAGTCTGCTGGATACGAAGCTAATGCAAAATATATTATTAAATGCTTCTGTTCCTGTTAATGGCAGTGCTTTACCATGGACTGTAGTACTTTATAGCCTTATTGAATGATTTTATGCTATTTTTGGGAGCATTTATCTTTGTTACTTTGCCTTACCTACCAAGGTCACTTTAAAAAATACACTCTTGAGAGAAGTAACTGAGTGTAATTCATGTCTAAGTATTACTGATTGCAACAATAATGAATCTGAGAAGGCATCCAGAGCCAGGGGGCTGATTTCTAAACCGTCTCTGTCAAAATTACGTTGCTTCAGCCTCAATTATGGTTTCCAGGCTGATACTTTAACCACCATCTGCCAAACACATTACACCAATCCCTCTTGTTTCACATAATAAATGAAATGTTTATTCAGGAGGGAGACCTTTAATCAGGATGCTTGGTGGAAGGGGTGACTTGAGCAGAAAACAGCACAATCAAAGATTTATTCCCAAAGCCTTACAGCTTATGAAGGCAGAGGCGCAGGAGGAGCAGAGCAGGAGCTGTTAGTTTGCTTTGTGCCTGTGTCTGTTCTGTGTGTGATTGCTGTTAAAGCTCTCTGGCTGCAGGAGACCTTTGCTTTGTCAGCTCCCTGGGACAGTGCTGACAAGTGGGATAATCAGGAAGCTGTGTGGGATTGAGCTTTGAGTGTTCCTGTCACCGTGATTGGATCACGCTTTGCAGTGGCTCCTCACTGTGTTTTTTTGTGTTGGTCTGGCAGAGCCTGTGTCTCACAGAAACTTTTCAGTGGCACTTTTAGCTCTCTGTGCTGCTGCTGCTACATTAAGCTGGCAGCTTTGCAAGCTAGTGAACTTCCTTTCTCTCCAGTTGTTGGATTCCAGCTACTTCATTGGCTCTTTTTTATTCTCTCCCTCATCACCCTAACTCCAAAACAGTTACAGATTTTACAGAATCTGGTGGTCATGTGCTCCTTCCAGGGAGTTCTGGTCTGTCTCCCTGAGTCTGGTGTGAGCATTTCGGTATTTTCCAGTGGCTCAGTGCAAATGGACAAGGACTGCTGCTGACAGATGTGGGGAGAGCATTAATTTGGTGCTGATGCAGTTGACTGGATGCTGTTCCTGGGCATTTATTGCCCCTGCAGAGCTCTGTTAATGCATCTGCTCAGAGCCAGGGCACACCTCAGCAGTCTGAGTGAGACAGGAGTCGCTGTGCTTATGAAAACAAATGCTTCTATTCTCCAGCATGAAGAAGTATTTTCTTTGTAGCCATGGTACACCTGAACTCTCCCAACAGCTTTGAAGAGCCAGCGGGCCAGGAGCAGTGAGGGGAGGGAGGCTCCAGCCTGAGGCTTCTGCTGCTTCTGGGTCATAGAGAAGTGGCTGAGGGAACAGTGTGGCTCTCCCAGTTTTGGGCTCATTCATTCCTTTCTTGATAGCACCTTCTAAGCTGAAATTTGGCTTATCCTGTCACTTGATTTACACATGAAGTACAATGTGTTTGTCCTGAAGCATTCTGCCAGCAGGCTGTGTTTGGAACAGCAGGGCAGGGAATGGAATGAGAAACCTGCAGTCATGATATTGATAAATGTTGAAATGACCTGGCCAGCACAAAACAGGCTGTACAGAAGAGTTTTTCTAGTCTCGAAAGTGACCTTACTCTACTTTTCAAACCAGCTGTGTGCTGTATTTGGCATTTTGAGTAGGGCTTTGCATCCCGTTTGGTTTGCAAACCCACATTCTGCCCGAAGCCGTCGCACGTCGGTCTCAAAGAGGAGGGAAGCTTTGACACAGCCTTATAAACACCAGACAGCAAACGTTAATAGAAAGCTTTTAAAAGTGGAAAATGAATCAGGCTGAAAGAAGAGGGAGGAATCCTTGCAGAGCAGGACAACTGCTTGAGACTGACTTATGTCAAGACTGTGGCCTGACTCCTCGGGAGTAGATTTATTCCAGCTGGCTGATGCAGGGGCCAGGGAATCAGCTGCTCTGGTGTTTGTGGCTATGAATTCTTGAGCTGGCTTGTTCAAAGTGCTACCTGCTCTCAATTCACAAAATGAGTAATTGCATTTAATGCTTTCAGGCAGCTTTTCCTGCTGAAAAGGACTTTTCCAAGTCCTACACGGGTTAAAAAACTGACAGCAAGATCAGCCTCCCACAGCATGAGAGGAGGGACCTGTGGGTTCTTTCCTGGTGTCAGTTTTGTAGACCCTACCATTATGTAGCTCTCAGCTTGAAACCTCAGTTCATGCAGCCATGTAAACCCCTGAAAATCCCTCTGACTTCATTTAATGCTTTTGATATTTCACATGTAAAATAGCTTGAACTGACCCCTAAAAATGTAAAGTGACACGGGTTAAAAAACTCGAATCTGTGTGTGTTATTTCTATTTCTCGTGAGGGACTAGGTGTGAACAGAAAGAATATTTAGGATATTTTAGTACTTGTGGATTTTAAGAGATGATTTTCACAGCCTGTAGATACACACCACAGGTCTTGTTTTAATTCTGTCACTTCTTTTTAGTCACCCTTTAAGTTCCCTAGAGAAATACCTGGGAAAATCTTTCTTTAAATTTATGCTGAGGTTCATTACTATTGAGTAAAGAAATGTAAGGGAAGAGACAAACCAGCTAATGTAATTCCATGCACAACTTCAGAACTGTGTTTTCTCAGATTATCTTGCTTGTACACTGTAATTGTGTAATTGTGAAAGACATCTTTCATTCATTTAAAAAAATCTGGTAATAATACCGATACATATATTGAGCAAGAACCCTGAATTTCATGGTGCCAGGGACTTCACCAGTTGGTTTAAAAGTAGTTAAAGGTTCTTCAGAAGCAACCCTTTTATTAAGGTACAACTTTACTTCTACCTGCCTTGGATTAAAAATATCTATGTGAAAGACTTTAATGTTTTCAGCAGTTAACAAACAGTGGGACAGGTGTGGAATTAGTCAGGAAAACACAGAAATTTTCAAACGTAGGGCACAGGAGACATAGGGGATCTCGACTGATTGATTGATTTAGGTGTCACTGCCTGAGCACTGTGTGCTGTGTGTGTTCTTTCGCAGGGATGTGAGACAGAGGATCCAGCAGAGGATTGCTCAGGTGTTTGGTATCAGCCCTTCTGCCATGTACCTGACCAAGCCAACGTTCTTCTCCAGGATGAACAGCACAGGAGCCAAGACAACGCACGATGAGTACTGGCACCCGCACGTGGACAAGGTGAGGAGGAGGCTGACGTGGGATGCAAACATCTCCCGTGTTTCTTATTAGATCACCTTGAAATCATTTTGCATTAAACAATCCATCAAGCAGGTTTGGAAACTGGTGCTTCAGGGGATGAACCTAATGGGAGATAAGTGAGTTTTAGAAACGTAGATCGTTACATCCCATTTAATTTTATTTTCTCTAATTTAGTTTTGCTGGAATTAATAAATTGTGAGAACGACTACTCAGGAGCCTCTCTTGTCAGAAACATTGATTAAAATGACCTGAATTGCTCTTTCAGCCAGGTCTAGCAGGAGCTGTTTCACAGTGGCCAGTTGGTCACTGTTGTTATTGATCTGAGGCTTTTGATAAAGGCTTAACATTTGTATTTCAGCTATATGTGAATTGAAGGTTTTTGTGTTTCAGTGGGGATGTGGTACCTGGTATCCTCTTCCAATAACTTGGTGTTTTGGTCCTTCTAACTGCACAGTCTTATCTGAAGTCTTATATCTTAATACTTGGCATTTCTCAATTGGATTTAAACGATCTGGTATGGAGTTTATTTCTGAATTTCACTGAATTAAAAGGTTCTGTGCAGTACAGCAGAATACAAACAGTGGAAGAATCAAAGGGAAAAAAAAAACCCACAACACAAAAAAAACCCCACAAACAAGCCAAAAAAAACCTCCACACCACAATACCCACATTTCATGCCTTCAGGATTTATAAATGAGTCACTGTGGAGTCATGGATTAGCCAAGATGGAACCAAATAAAACAATCCCAGCAAAATCCAAGTTATTCCTCAGGGCTAGAGTCTGTAAGTGGGCAGTGTACCTTGAAGTCTATGACCTGAGACATGGAAAAATCAAACAGAAGTATTCCTTGCCTTAAAATATTTCCTGGAAAAAGCCAGTCTGAGGGAAGTATAATGTCTGTTGTTGGTCACAACATTGGTGTGAGTTCCTGTGTCCTTGTCATGTGGGCAGAAGCACCTTAAATTTAGAAAATGTGCTGGTAGTGATGACACAGCTTCTGTTTGGAAGCAGAAAGTCCTGCGGGGTGGAATCTGCTGGGTTTTGGATGCTTCTGGTTCAAAAAGCTGTGATGTAACCAGTGAATAGGAGTGGCTCTGGACCACAGGTGGTAGGGATGGTTTTGAGATCCAGATTGTTTTGATTCGTGTTGATAGGAAGTGGCTGTAGGCAGCAAATTGTGCTGGGGGGTTCACAGAAATTCCATCACTGATGCTCAGTTCCGAGAGGCCCTTGGGAAAAAGTGAACTGGTGATTCTGGTTGTGTGAAGTGCAGTGAATTCATCAGTCCCTTAGAGTTTTCCAGTTTCAGAAAATCAGATTTGACTGCCACAAGGGTGGGAAAAGCAGTATATTTCAACAGCTGATGCCTATTTTCTCCACTCTTTTATCTCAGCCTAAAAAAGAAGCATATTTTAGAATTTCAGACTCTGATTTATTACTATAATGACATTTGTGCATGTCTGCGCAAGCACTGCTCACCAGTATTCTTTTTATTCTTTTCTGCATGTGTTTTGCATTGGGAAATGAATAAGGTGGTTGGATAACCTCTCAATTAAGTGTTTCCACCTAAATGTCTCCTATAATGGACAAGTTATTTTGTCATTTACATGCAAATAAGTTTCCATGAAGAGAATTTGTGGAAGCTGCTTTTCTGTCCTGTCACCCTGAGAGTGCCTGAACATGATGGACAGCAGGCTGAATGTTTTCCTGTTTTCATCCTTCTCTTTTTTCCATATTTTATTTATATTGCAGGCTGTCTGTTCAGGGAGCAGATACATCAATTGATTTGCCTTGGCTTTTTCTAACCTCTCTCCAGCTTCGAAAAAAAAAACCAAAACAAGCAGAAAAAGTGCTCTCTTGGACTTGGAATGCATAATCTAGACCTTAGTAGTGTCTATACTGAATAATTGGGTTGTCTGATTTATGACAGTGGTTGGACTCAGTGATCTTGGAGGTCTTTCACACAACCTAAATAATTCTGAGTCTGTGAAGAGAATTATCCCAGTTGGGGCAGTTACCAAACACCTTGTTCATGATCATAAGTAGTCTGAGCAGAGATTAAATAGGATGAAGATGTGCAGCTTCACAGGTTGCCTGCAGTGCAGTCAGCCTGGCTTGTACTTCACTTCCTCCAGCAAACTTTTCCACTTTCCAGACTGCAAGGAAAAAAAATACATTTCAATTGATCTGAGGTAGGAAGTGCTTCCCAGAAAAGAGCAGTAATGTTCTTATGTGGCCTCCAGAGCAAGTGTGAATACTGGGAAGCTGAAGAAAGAGCAATAAAACTTGCCAGTTTGTTGGATGCTTTTGTGTTGCAGCGTTATTTATGCTTTCCCCTTGGAACAGAACGAGTCTCTTTAGGTATTTCTGCATAATTTAACAGTGAAGGTTCCTCCTAGAAGACATCAGGATTTTTTCCTTGTCCCTTTCCGAAAGAAAGGTAAAATGAAGCCTTAGCAAAAGGAGTTCACTATATTTTCTGTTTCAGGGTGACATTGTTGGTAGAAAGATGTGGCTTCTTGGGACATATGAAAACCCCTCCTGCCTTTTTCCTGATGTTGCTGAGTCTACTGTGATTATATTTCTCAATCTGAATCTCCTTGAAGATTTTTAACCTCATAATGGAGTAGTACAGATTTATTGTGTCTATCTGAGGCTGTTTTTCTTCCCTCTAAAATTTATTTGTTTGGATTGTAGTTACATAGGAATGGAAACCCTGAAATCACCCGAATGACTCATTTAATCTCGTTGAATTTATAAGCATCTAAATCAAATGAAGAGAGTGTTGGTTTAAGATGTGGAGTTTCATCTTGGGTGGAATTCGTTTGGAACTGAGGCTTCCAAACGTCAAATGCCTGATTTATAATGGAGTTGCTGGTGCACACTTCACACTGCCAGCAGTGCAGTCTTACAGCATTCTCTGGTAGAAGCACTGTGGGACCTGCAGATTAGTGCAGTCCCCTGCTTGGGCATGGATCCTGTCATCCTTCACAGCATTGTCAGGCTCTGCCATATGATGGTTTTGGGTTTATTTTCCTTGAATTTCTTCTATCAGAGCTATTTCAGCACTTCAGTGCACATTTTCCCAGAATTGGTTGGGGTTTTTTTTTAGCCTAAACATGTCCTTGATCAGTTTATAGCTATTTTTGTCCCTCCTCCCAGTTGTACATCCTCCCACCCCCATGTATTTATAGGTAGGAATCATATCCCTTTTCAGCCTTTGTTTCTCTGAGCTGAACAAGCCAAACCTTGAAATTTCCTTTCCTGCAATGTGCTCTCCATCTCCCCAGCCCTTCCCTGTACCTGCAGCCCTCTCTGGCTGCTGAGTCTGTCACTGAGAGCAGCTGCTGTTGCTTCTAACAGACTCTTCTTTTCTTCCCCTGCATTTAATAAAACACATCAAAAGATCCCATTTCTGCCCTGGGACAGCACCATCTCTGAAAATTGAGGAGGTTGGTTCTGGTGTCTGCTCAAAGCCATCACCTCAGCTCACCTAGAGCCCCTTGCAGTTCACAGATGTGCTCTTTGCTCTTGCACTGTCTGCTGAATAGATGCTGCCAATAAACAGAACACTGGAAGTAGCTATCAAGGCTATTCTGGTGGTTATCTGCACAGAATTAGGTGAAGGCTTACAGGAAAAGAGCAGTTTTGACTCTTTTTCTGCATGCTAGACCAATGCTGATTGGAAATGAATTTTCTTCTGCAACAGAAAGCAGAGGATGCTGTCCCAAATATCCTCAGTAACTGCAGACCTCTTGCATGGTCCTACAGCTGTTCAGTTGCAGAGAAATGTGTCCCTCAAAAAAACCCACTGCAAAATGGGGCTGGCTGATTCTGGCAATTAGTTCTGTTAGTAATAATAGCTTTTAAAGAAGTGTCATATAAACATCATTGTGAGCATCTACCATTAAATATTATCTGTATTTGACTTTTTGGATAAAGAGTGTTCAAAAAGACCACAGTAACCATATGATATAGCAGGCTGGATGGAAATATCTGCATTTTTTCCCTTGAGTTGTTTACAAGGAGCTGTAGAAATTTGATTTGCAGCTGTGTGGCTGCATGGCTGATCACCTGCTATTAATGACAGCTTTTCTCACGTTGTTTGAACCTTTGCTTAAATTATTAATCTGTCTGGTACTGGAAATCATTACCAGGGTAACAAATATATTTGATATACATGGAGGGACTTCTAGCATTTTAAATAACTGAGCATAATTTAGTGCCTCCTTTCCACAGTGTTGCATTTCTGAGGCCTGGCTGCTTCTGAGAGTGAGTAATGAATAAGGACAGGAACAGAAAAGCCATTTTCCCTTGCACACTTCATTCCCCACATTAGTCATCTGTAGAAATCAGGTGTGTTTGGTTAGGCTGAAATGGTTTGTAGTCAGCTCTTAGAAGTTTAGAATTGGTAAAAAAGCCACCTTGGAGAGGAGGGAGAGTGCACTGAGGGAGCAAAGATTGCTGCTCCACTCAAGAGTTGATAAAAACTATTCTAATGCATTCAGCTTGCAAGGGTGAGTTGAATGAACTTCTTCACTGGCTGGCGACTTCCTTAAATTGACTGGAAGTTTTTATCACCAAGTCAGTGAAGTGGAAAATAACTTTGCAAGGCTGATTTGCATGAGCGGGGCTGTAGAATGGTTGGTTTGAGGTGCTGCACGAGCACTTGCTCATTAATTCCCATTTATGGCCTTGAATTGCTACCAAGGTTTGGGAAAATACGGGGAGAAGGGGATCACTGTAATATTTCTCTCATTTTTGTGATTCAAACCGTGTAGGGCAGCATATCACCAGATTTGGCTTTTTTCCTTTAAGCCCTTATGGTCAGAATAAGAACAGGAGTATGAATGAAAATGTCTTCCTATTCCATCTGCTGTTATGTTCTCTTTGGTCACTGCCCTTACAGAAAAATGTGTACAACTGCCCCTGAGCCAAAATTTAACTGGCACTAACGAGTATAACTTGAAACATGACTGAAAATATTTAGAAAACTTCTAAGTTTGGAAGTAGCACCTACCTCTCCCAGTCACCAGGTCAGTCAAAACACTCTGCAGATTCTGTGTATATATACAGTGTTGCTGTGCTGCACATTTCACTGCTTGACAGTGTAATGGTGAACTTTTGAGTTGTGATACACAAAGAAATTGGAGGACACAGACATTGATTTCAAGTATTTTTTTAATTGCTGGTGATATGCAGATATGAAAGGAAATCTTTCCAGAATCAGCTAAACTCAGTGTTAAATATTTAGATAGCTTCACTCTGAGCATAAGTGTGTAGTATTTCTTTTCTTCAACTTCAGCGTACGTATCGACCAAAAATAATGCTTTAAAAGGAAGGAAAAATCACCTTGTTATACTTAAAAGTGGGGTGCTCGGTCTGTAGGCTGAGAAGAAGCAGAGACTTCCAAAGTCCAGTTTGAAGGGTTTGAAACAAAACCTGTATGGAAAAGAGTAGAAGCTCCTCCAACAAACGTGTGTTTAGTTGGAAAATCTGATTTACTGTTACCATGAATCTCCTGTGCGGTAGCTGGTGAAACAATACCAGAAATCTTATAACCAAGATTAGATAATGGATGGAAACCATTAGTCAAGGGCAATTCTTCTGCTTATTAACCTTCTGGTGAAATTTTATCTTGGAATAGTATAAATCCTGTCTTTTTGATACAATGCACTTCTGACACTACGTTGTTTTTTGCTGGTGGATGATAGAAATCAATAGGAGCAGTTCTCTAATTCTGGAAACTAACAATAGAAATAATAAACATGACATGCTAGTCTTGTAGAGTGTGTGTAAACACAAGAGAATAGACTAATAAACATAGATAATTCCTGGAAAATAGTGTTCTTGGTTTTCAAAGGGCCCTTTATTAAATACATGAAAAACTGAAAATTAGAAAAACCCACCAGATCCATCTGCTCAATTAGCTGTGCTCTGCAGAGATAAGGTAAAGAATTTGGTAATTTTTGGTAATTTTGGCTTCCCCCACAGGTGACCTATGGCTCTTTTGACTACACTTCTCTGCTCTACCTCTCTGACTACTCCGAGGACTTCGGGGGTGGGCGGTTCGTGTTCATGGATGCAGATTCCAACAAGACAGTGGAGCCCCGAGCAGGTACGAGCCCAGGTTTGCTGCAGGTTGTGCCATTTATTGGCTAGGTGGGCTGAAAGGTGGTGTGGGACTGTGTTTGGTGTCAGCAGGAAAAACGTGGGGTAGTGTAGCATTCTGTGTTCAGACTGATGACATAAAAAATAAAGATTAAAACAGGTTAAAGTATAGCCACAGCTCGCAGTATCTGGTGTTAAGCCACAATAAGTGACTTTCTTGAAAGCTGTAGGGCTTAGAAGAGGTGGCCAGTTCTGACAGCTTAGCAGGTCACTGTACAGCAAGAGCAGAGCTGTGACTGCAGCAAATCCAAATTAAAGCAATTTATTTTAGACCGGCCTGAAATTCCTTTACTGCTCAAGGTGAGGCTTAATACCCTGTAATGGCTGAGAGCTGGGTGTGAAGGTGATTGATTGGCACAGCTCTGCTGACCTGCTGCAACATGATGAACCATGATTACTTGGGTATAAATCCATCCCTGCTTCCAGGAGGTCTGACAGGGATGAACCTTCTGATGGCTGTCAGTTACAAAGAAATAAAAAAATCTTTAAGGCTGGTTAGAGATTTTTCTAATACGTGGATAATTTGAAACTAGAATTATTCTGGGGCTGCCTAGAGAGGATTTCAGCCTCAACTCATCTGTCTGGCAGGTGAGTGCTGAGCTTCCAGCAGTGTTACCTTTTATAATGCAAGATCAGCCACACTGCTGCAGGGGAAAGAAAAAAAAAAAATAAAGGACAACTTTATATTCCTGCTGTGTTCTGTCTTTTTTTCTTTTTCCAAGACAGAAGAGATGGAAATTTACTCATTTAAAGAGCCTCAGTAATTGTCTGCTGACAGGTGTTACCCCGAGCAGAACTGACTTCAGACTGTTGCTGCCTGCAAATTGGGATGGGTGTTTTTTGACTTGTGAATCATAGTGATCCACTCACCTGCAGTGATGCTGGTGTAGATAAACTCTGAGATTACTTACATTCTGGGTTTGCTATCAAGAATTGTATGTTTGCTTATTTTGTCTTCTATGATTGGAAGTAAACCCTAAACGGAAAGCTTCATCTTCTGCAAAATGCTGCTGCCAGTATTTTGAAAGGGAACACATTAAATTATTTCATTTTCAGATGCAATTCTAAGATTGCCAGGTCTTTACAGCTGTAGAAATCACAGCTGAATTGTAGGTATGTGAGGAGAGCTGTCTCCTCAGTGCAGGGGCACTCAGCCTGGCTGCAGCGTGCCCCTGACTTAATTTCCGAAAGTCTGTAACTGTGAAATTGCTTCCATTCAGCCCCATCTATTAATTTTGAGGTTTTCTGCTGCAAGGTCTTTGCTCTTGATGTCGTTTTGGGGGAAGGAGGGGAAGCTGGTGAAATACAGAATTTTCTTTTTGGCTGTTCCCTTTGCCGGGGGGTTGTATGGGCAGTGTGTGCCACAGGACACAGCTTCTGAAACAAAACAATGCACAGCTCCTAGGGAATAGCACAAATGTGATAGAAAAGTGTAATTAATTTTCTCTTGTGTCCATGAAGCACGACTCTGTGTTACCACAGTTGTCAGGGGTCCTGTGATTGTGTCACAACCTCTGGTGCACAATCACCACTGGCATCCTGTGAGCAAGGGAGAAAACCTTTAGAAACCTTTAGAGGTGAAGTTTTATGTGAAGGCATTTGCACTTATTTTTCCTCTTGCTGATAAAATGTGTTTTGTGGAAGATTCACCCGAGGCTGTTTCCTGTTGCTGGTACGAGCTGATGTATTTTTCATGTTCATAATGTTCCTCTGCGGTGTTTTTTCCTCTCCTTCTGTCTTTTTGGCTTTTGTTTGTTTGTTTTGTTTTACACTTCTTTTGATCCTTTGTGCTTCTCTTGTCACTCCAACTCAACTTTTAAAACCACATGTTGATCAGCTTTCATGCTTCTCATTTAGGAGCTCCAGGCTTTTTTAGAGATGACTGTCATAATCACTGGTTCATTTTTTGTGCTTGACAGCTAATTTACTTTTCTGTATTGCTAATGCCACTGCAGTCGTAAAACCTGGCACTTGTCTCACACTTAGCCTGAATTTTGGGGATCTGATACTGTGTGCCAAAATGAGCAGGTTTCTTTTTCTGTGAGCAGCAATTTGTTCAAGTGCCAGTGGGGAGCAGAAGGGCATTGTTAGTGATGCAGCAGAGCAGAAAAGCAGTAATTAGAAATACAAGAGAAAGCAATTAGAAAATAAACCATTGTGGGATGTCCTGTGTTGGAAAGTGCTGCCTGGGCGAGTCCCGCTGCTCCTGCAGATGCATTTGCAGCACTTCACTGGTGAGGATCAGTGTCAGCCAGGCAGCTGGGCACAGGGAGAGCTGTTCTGCTAGGAGTGGAGCCTAAATTAAAATGCTTTTCACTTCCCTCAGTGTATATCACTTGCAGATTACCCAAGAAGTTTCTAAGTCCTGACTCTCACATGTTTGACTGAAAGACTCCATAATTTGTAGGATGATCTTTAACATCCCCTAGTTTGGTTGTTAGCAAACGTTAGCTTTGAGAAGGAATTATAATTTATTAACCTTGAGGCTCTCGAGATTATTTTCTTTCTAACAGAAATGAACAAGTCAGCACCAGTTCAAGTGTACAGACCTTTGGCTAATTCATAACCGAATGTGGCATGAAGGAACACATCTTTCTTGTGCCCTGATGGGCTTCAGAAGTGAATATGTGTCTTTTGACTTCAGTCAGGACCTCTGTCTGCCACAAGAAACTCACTGTACCATGAAGAAGGGAATTCTTAGTGCCAAAGGAAATATGACTTTGAAAAGAAAACATTTTTTTGTGATGAAGAAACAGATCTAAAGTAGCATCTGTTCCTTTTAAATATATATGGAAATTCTGTTTCCAAAACGGTCATACTGGGATTTTTTTCCACCCTTTGCACCAGGATTGGCTGAGAGGCTACAAGAACCAGAGCAACATTTTGAATGAGGTCCTTCAAAATGAAGCCCTTTCAACATTAACTCTTTTTGCTGGTCTGAGACGTGTTTTAGTAATCTGCAAGACATACAGGAGGATTAAGAATAAATGGCAGACATTAAGGTTTTCCTTCTTCAGTCACAAAACTCGTATATTTTCTGCTGCTGCTAAACTTGTTAGTGTTTCAAATTTCATATTTTAAAATTTCATATTTAAAATTTCATAATTTTGCAGAGTCTTGTGTGAATTTGGGGCCTGGCAATATTTGGCAGGTCACAGACTTCACTTGATCGTAAAGTGCAGATGAAACTCTGCTGTTGGAATGAAATGTCAGTACTGGTTCTGTGTTCCTTATTTGCATGTGCATTTCTTGGTTTGAAGGTCAGCTTTGCTGCACTTATTTTCAACTTACAAGGGAATTTGTTCTTCATACGAGTCATTTATTATACAAAGGCAGAAGGAAAGGTCACAATCACTTCTGTGTGTTTCTGGGAGAAAATAATGTGTGGGGCAAAATGAGTTCTGTACATTGGAGAGTGAAATGTGGCTCTTCCTTTAATATCAGACTTAGCATATTCTCACAGCTGACAGAAGTGTATGTTTACCTTGATTTGAAGGTATAAGATATTTGGGAACTTCCCCCCATATAGATAGTCTCACCTTTCTCTGTATTCAATTCACATCATCCAGATTCAGTCTAGATCGTGATAATCTTCTGCCAGTCCTAGCTTTAGTTTTGCTCCAATCAGTAAAAAACTGGAGCACATCTTGAAGTTAAATCAGTATCAGCTGAAAGCTGAGAATAATTTTGAAAAAATCCACGGAAGTAGCTGTCAGTCGTGGTGAGGAACAAATGAACATTAGCAGCTGCAGTAAGCACCAGCCGTGCAAAGGACAGCAATTCCTACTGATTTGCAATACTCATCACAAATTGCACCAGGGACTGGTGAGGTGATTGCAAAGAGGAGTGGTAGGAAAAGGAGGATCTGTTGCAGTTGTGTCAGAAAGGCAGAAAATAGCTCCTTATTCCTCTGTAGAACTTGCTTTTTGTTTTGTTATCTATGGGAGAATAACTGTCTTCCCTGCAGGTTTTGTGTTTGGATGGTGTTTGATGACAGGTTAATGATGGCATTAAGTGAAACACTATTTTAACTGGGCCCATAAAGCAATAGGTACCAGGGAATGCAGGTCAGACCTGCACCTAACGTGGTGCTTCTGTGAGTGACTTCTGATAAATGCACTGCCTTGTTGAGGCAGCTGTTACTGAGGGGTCACCTCACACTGCCTGGAGCACTGAAAGGGTTGGGGAGTGCTGGGGGAAGAGGGGAGTTCTCCTGTGTCAGCGTTGCACAGAGCATTGTGAAGCACTGTCAGTATTCAGAACTGGCCTCTAAGGCTTTTTCCCCTTGGAAAAGACTTGGTTATAAATGACCACCTGTAGCCTGTCCTGGTTGTCCTTTATGTAATGCACGTGCAGGCCAGTATTTCATGAATTGGAGCTGCTACTGCTCAACAAAATATGCAGCAAAGCTGAAGGCAGAAAGCAGTGGAAAATCAGCTTCAAAGAGTTACTCCATGAAATTCAGGTAATGTAGCAGATGAACTAAAACAAAATACCAAAGTAACTGCAGGTTCAGCTGTGTTAGACTGTGTGGTTCAGTAGTGAGAGTTCATTTCTTGGTTCCTAAGCTGTGCGTGAATGTCACATGCCATAGATGCTCTGATGAAGCCTCTTTAAAGGCCATTTTTGGAATATTTGAGCAGCAGAGGTTACTCTTGTGCTTATGCTTCGGTGATTTACTAAATGTAAGGATGAATTCGTTCTCTATCAGAAGTCCAAAACCCAGAATTTGTGCATCCGTGTGATTTGACCACAGCTCTGCTGGACATGCCATGTTTGGCCAGGTCAGGAAAAGTCAAATAGATGATCCTGAGGTTGTTTAATGTGACTGAAGTTGCAACACTTTGTTCTTAGTGAGAACTTCTTGTAGGAGTCCAGTTCTGAGCCCTCATGCAGCTGCTCTGGCAGGGAGAACAGAGCAGACCTGGCAGCACTGCCTGGGTGAGGCTCAGCCCTGGATGGCAGAGCTGGAATGGAGGGCAGGGGTGATATCCCTGTTCTCCTCTCAGCTGTGGGGACAAGAGATGGAGCCAAAAGGCCTTGGGGAGACTCATAGTTGATTTGGAGAGAGCAAATATGCAGTTTTCAGTTCTAAATATTCCCCAGGTTTGTCACGCCCTCAGATTGAATGGAAACTGCTGTGATTTTGAGCAACCAACTGTGCTGGTAGGAGAGAAGCAGGCAGGGATTCTGAAAATCTAGCAGTTGATATCTAAAAATGTTCATGTGCTTTTAGCAGGAGATAAATAAGTTTGTTCTTTTTCTTTAAAAACTGTAATTTGGAAGTTTTCCAGGGCCTTCTGAATTTAAAGTAGAAGCAACTACTTTTTTGAGAGTATTGTTAATAGTACAAGTTACGAGCTGGCTGTGGGAGACTTCACTTTGTGAATCAGTGATTTTATTTATAACAGCAAGTAATTTCTGTCTAGTAACTAAATTTGGGACAAGTTTGTAACTAGGCTTTGATACCCATTGCAAGTAGTTTTTTGTTTGAGGTTTTATTTTTAGGCCATAATGGTTTTTATTGTTCTGTGCTTGATATAAATGTAGCAAAATTGTTCAGAGAAGCTTGTGCTCTCTCTTCTGGGGTGCTCTCTTCACCCCAGATCAGGGCACCTGCAGACATTGTCAGTCCACGTTCCTTTTGTGGGGTTTCCTTAAAGGACTTGCTTAAATTCTCCCCATTCAACATTTTTTTATAAGTAATTGAATGAGTACATCTGTTAAGTAAGTTTCATTGTGTGATTGCAGAAAACACTATTATCAGTTTATTTTCCCAATGATATGATGGGTTTTCTTGGACACTCTACATGAGAATGAATTGGTGATTAATCCTAAACAGATGACGAGGATGAGAACACAACTGCTGTGCATTTTCCCTGGCAGTGCTTCTGTCTGGCTGTCACTCAGCAGAGGAGATGCAGTTTTTTCCTTCTTTCCTGAGTAACATTTAGAGCTGATAAATGTTAGGCAGACACTAGAAGCTGTCAGTGCATGAGATGAAAGATGCTGAATAGATCTGTGGTGCCAAATAAACTGTTCCTGCTTCCCTTTAACCAGACAGATGAGTCGCTTCCTTTCCTTCTGAGCAGCAGCTCAGTCTTCTCAATGCCCCCAGGCAGTTGCCATGGACAGCGGATGGTGCTGAGACCCTTCCCATTCCCCCAGCCCTGCTTTGCATCCCTTCCCAGGCACTGGCCCCAGGCAGGGATGGCCCCTGCCCTTCCCTGGTCCAGCAGCCCAGGGAGGAGAGCGAGGGCACAGTTACCATTCCCTTACTTGATTGAGTGATGGTCGAGACAATCTCACACATAAATTGCTTTTTCTCCTTGAAGTTCTCATGACCCAAGGAGTTTACAGGGAAATTTGGCAGTGAATTAAACTAGAAGGACCAGAAGGGTCCTGCCAAGAAAGCAGAAGGGGAAGTACCATGTGAAGGATGGGGCTTAGAGTCCAGTGGCAAAACAGGCAAGCTGCAAATATAAGTGATTGCCAAAGCTGATATTGACGTGGATGGCCTGTTTCACGTGTAATCACAATAACTGGGGTTGGAAAGGACCTCTGGGCATCATGTACTCCATGCCCCCTGTTCAAAAATCAAACACAGGAGACACAGGGATAGCAAAATCATGTGTGAGACATCCCTGGGAAACGTCTGAATGCTGCGCTCGTTTGTGCCGATGACGTGGCCCTGGTGGGACTCAGGAGTTGGATGTGTGCTTTTGCTTCAAAAATTTTGTAAAGGAAGTAAGTTCAAAAGAAATTCTTCCCAAGTGAGGAAAAAAGGCATCTTTGCAAACTGACTATAGCCTTGTTCAGTTACCCAGAGACCCCAGCTGAGGCATATGGGAGCAGGTGATACCGTATATATGAAGACATGTTTATTAAAGAAAGAACTTAAAAGACATTCAGTATAGCAAAAAAAAAAAAAATCAATTTAACTGGCTTAAACAACACACTGAACCTTGTCTAGCTCTGAATTACTACTACTACTTCTAGTCAGAGATCAAACAAAACAGCTTGAAAGTCAGTTTAAGGCAAAGCTTTGGGTGAGCGGGTGAGGGACCAATAATAATATACTTTAATGAAGGTGAAATATGGTTTAAAAGGAAAAAAGAAGAAATCATGACACAGGGATTTAGTGTGAAATTCTTGAGGGCAGCACTGCTCATTGCAGCACTGGTAGGACAGGAGCACGTTGCCTTCATTTAGCCTTTCACCCAGGAAAGCAGCACACCGAGGTGGGAATGAGCTGTGCGTACAAATGGATCTCTTCTTTACATCTATAACTTCACCCATTATTGAGGTGCAGCCACAGGAGGGGAGGAAATTGTTGTGAAAGGCTCTGAAATCCTGCACTCTGAGGATTAGATGTGAGCTGCAACTGAACATGAAAAGGACTCAGGGATTAGTGGGTAAACCCAGCCCCATAAAGCCAGTCTAGTTTTGTCCAAATCCCCCACGCGTGCTGCTTAGGAGGATGCAAGCAAAGGAACTGCTGCGTTTTTGGGATCTCTTTTAGAAGAGAAACCCAGCTACGTGCCTGGTGCCCATTTCCACCGTGGAGGCGGGGTAAGGGTTGGAGTAGTTCATGTTGTTGTTGTTGTGCAGACTTTGGGTAGGCATCAGCTTTTAAACAATCTTTAATTTGAACAGTGGGGGAAAAGCCTGAGTAGGAAAACCACGTGCTGTTGGGGTGAGGGAGCCGTGCAGGGGAGCATTTCTGGCTTCCTCAGGAGAGCTCGAGCAGTCCCACGGAGCCGTGTCAGTTCGGAGTTACCTGCTGGATATCCAACTTGCACATTCTCAGAACAGTTCAGTAATGTGGGAGCGCAGAGGGCTCCATTCTGCTGTCTCATCGAGTGGGATGGATGGCAGGGTACCTCTGCTGTCATCATCAAAGTCACTGCATTTCCATTTCACCTGGGGCCACCTGAGGCCCGGGGTGTCCCCAGGCAGGGCGGTGACGGTCACGGCTTGGGCAGGAGCCAGCACAGCAGCGAGCACTTGAATCTGTAAAACAACTGCCAAGCCAATGCGTGGATGGAGTGGCTCTTTCTGAGGAAAGTGAGTTTGTACGTGGCTGATACATGACTTCGTAACGTGCCTGAACGGCGAGTGATCAGACCAGGCACAGAAAGCCATAGCAAACCCTCGCTGCAACGCTGATAAACTGCCACAGCTGCATGTAAACCTGCTGAGGTTTTGTCACTGAAGGCTTTTTGCCACCTCTGTGGTGCTTCCTCCTTCTTTGGTCTAAAATTAGAGCCAGGACTAGAAGGGGAGCAGGGAGGAAGTCGGTACACTTTGCTGCCAGTCACTAGAGTTGAGCTTTTTTGTTTTTAATTGATGCAGCTAAGAACTGGCTTCCATGTTCTTGGCTTCCTCCTGCCTTTTATGAACTACAAGCTACAGTGGGATTACATCTCCAGCTTCGTGGCACAAAGGATTAATGTAAGTTTTAAACAGTAAAAAGCTGTCAGAGTGCAGCATAAGCTCGTAGCAGTTTGTGTGTGATCACCTGTGGGCTCTCAGGTCACTGGGGAGCAGACAACAGCTGAGCTGTGGAGGGAGAGCTGCAGCTCAGTGGCAAACTGCATTCACGGGTTAAAACCTTTGTCTTCGCAGGCCGGGTGTCGTTTTTCACCTCTGGATCAGAGAACCTGCACCGGGTGGAGAGGGTTCAGTGGGGCACTCGCTTTGCCATCACCATCTCCTTCACCTGCGACCCGCAGCACGGCATCGGGGACCCGGTCCTGGGGTGACTCCTGGGCATGGGATGGGAGCTCAGATGGAAGGAGAGGAGCCCTGCAAGAGGAGAGGAGAAAAGGAGACACCGTCTCTTGTAACCTCACGTACAATTGGAACTGCCCAGCTGTGGGAGCATGCTGTCACACACTTCATTTTCATGTGTCCTTTTCCATAAACACTGCAAACGGTGGCTTAAGGACCATCTGAAATTGGATGCCTTCTGAAAAGGGTTTGCCTTCATGTGCCAGAGGGACAGGCTACAAAGAAGAGCTGGTGAGCTCTACAGAGAAGAGGAAGTGGGCTCTTCATTTTTTTTTTATTATTCTTTAAAAATTCTTCTGTTTGAAAGATACAAACAATCTGTTGGGCCATGCCTTGATCTGACTCCCCAGGCTGCTGTTACTTGTTCAATTCTTTCGTCTCCTCAGTTACTAATGTGGTGTAGAAAGTCTGACCTGAGTTAACTGAGCCAGGTGAGTGTTACTCTCTAGAACACACCTTCTGTTGACAGGGATGGGTTCTCCTGAGTGTGGGATCAGTGGGGAATACACCTGAGTTTGGCTACTGGGACTTGAACTATTTTTTAATTTAATTATTACTGATGCAATATTCAGGAAGTCTCTCAACAGCTATGTTTGGACTTCTCTTTTCCAGTTTAGTATGAAGACTTTTTCTGGTAACTAAGACCACTGGTGTTCCCTGCACATTAAATTGCAGGGACTTCCAAGAGGAGCTGTGTGCATTGTAACAAACACATGCATAATCTTGCCAACTACTTTGGGTTTTTTACTGCAATCAAAGATTTCTGTGGGTCAAGAGGTTGATAAATAAATGGTAGAAAAACCTAATTTTTTTTCTCAATCAAATTCTGAAATTACCACGTTGATCTGGTTGATTACTTAGATGTATAATTTCTGTGAAACACTGAAAATCTGGGAATGTGCTTTGATTTTTTGTTTTTTTTAATTTTATGCATAGAGTTTGGACTTTATAATGTGCCCTTTTATGGAAATAATAAGTACTGGGGGAATTACACTGAAGATCAATATAAAGAGGAATGATGAGAGGACACTTGGGCTTGTGTTGGGTTCTCACTGGGCACACCAGCAAGATCAGTCCTCTGTAATTTCATTTCTTTTCAAACCTGAAAAAGTCTTCCTTGTCTGTACTTACAAGGGAGAATTGTTAAAATGGCTGGATGCAAGGGAATAATAAAATCAGTTGGGTTCCATATGGAAATACTTGTCTTAAAGCCTGGTTATTCCAAGGAATTTGCATTACACCATGTTTTAAGACTGTGTGAATGCAGACCAAGATCACCAGCAACTGCTTTGCTGGGCTGAACTTGGTTCCTGCCATTACCCTGAGGTTTAAATGTTGGGCTTTTTCCCCAAAATACCTGATAGCAGTGGAATCCAAACACGAATGGATCTGCCTTTGCTGGTTACTCCTGTCTGTCGTGCCAGCTGTGAGTGGCACTAAAAGGAAGTGGCACTTCTGGAGCTGCCCTCTATCAAATCCTGCTCAACAAGATCATCTCAGACCGTGGGGGAAATCTCAGCTCATCTCCTCTTGGATTTCCATCTTTGGAAGATCCTGTGTCTTGTAATAGCTCCTGCCCATGGTGCATCTCCTGCTGGGCACTGGTGGACGTTCAGGAATAAAATCAAGCTGGTATTTGTCTTTTGGAGCCTTTAAGCCTCAGTAGTCTGGTCAAGATGATGACCAAACCTGTCACCTGTAATTTGTTGGGAAGTTGTGCACCTGGACGTGGTAGGAGAGCTCTTCTTTGGAAATAAGCCAAATATTTCGTATGTTTTAGTGCCACTCAGATTCTTCTATTTAAAGCTTCAATATCCAGACTACTAAAAGCAATGCCTGGATCTAGGGAGTATTTAAATGGCAAATGAGGAAGTAAAGTGCAATCTAAAAGTTTCTGAAGGTAGCCTCCAGCAGGAAGCAGTAATTGCAGAATGTTCCTGGGGCAGAGTGGAAGCTGAATTCACTGCTTAATAGAAACAAACTTGGTTTAATTTATTTTAGGCCACTTAAATACCCTGAAGAACTTTTTATTAAAGGTCTTTCTTTCCAGATAATGACACAGAACTCTGAATTTCAAATATTTTAATTTCTGTCCTTTTTGAGGCTTAGCTGCCTGTTGCTACTGGGATTCTGATTCTTAGAACTCTGATTACTCCAAGGGCAGGATTTGTTCAAGTAGCATGAACCTGATGCCAAGCTGCTGCAGAGGAGTGCTCTTAACTGAACAGAGGTGATGACAGAAAGTGGCTTGATGTTGTCCCAGTTGTGTGAGGACCTTTGTAAAGAGCCCTTGTACGTAAAACAAAGTAAGGAAAGGTCAGTGCTTGTGCAGAGTGAATTGGGGCCGAGTCCTGATGTTAAAATTACATCTTTGCACCTGAAAGCAGACTTGTCATAAGCATCTGGGGATGCTGGTTTGTATTTTGAAAGGAAATTCCTTGTAAGGAATGGGAAAGGCTGCTGGTGTGAAAAGTCCCAGAGTAAAGTAGAAAATGCAGCAGGGGAGCAAGCCAGATTTGACTCCCTACGATGAGATTGAGTGAAGCCTCCTGAGGATTTCTGTGAAGTTGTACTACTTTTAAAACCACATTTCTATTCAAATGTTCTGTGGAATATCAGGGACGTTGGAAAAATCAACAGGTTTTGTGGTTAGATTAGGTTTTCAGTGTACACCTACCTTTCAGTCCTGTAGCATGCATTAGATTTTAATTCTTTTATCCCCTGTGATTCTAGGAACTCTAGCTGGACTTCTTGGCATTTCTCATGGATAACATTTTCATTGTGTAAGCAGTTGTGGAATCATTATGGCTTTTAAACCCCTGTGAGTCAGCTGAAGGTTTGGGAAGGTACATTTATGGTGAGATTTTCCTGAATATGTATCAGCCACCTGAAATATTCTGCGCTCCATCTCAATCAATTTCAAGTCCAGAAATGTTCACAAGGATACCCTCTTTACAAAAAGATTTTAATTTGAATTTATAGCAGAAATTTAGCTTCATGTCTTACTTATTTTTAAGGTCAACAGCTGGGTGCTTTAGGAGGCTGTAGCACCTAATGATGTGCACATTAAAATAAATTAGCTGCAAAGGCATTGATGATGACTGTGCTGCCAAGGAAATCTGGTTTTGTTCCTTCAGTTGCATTTCTTAGTATTGAATTCCTCCTTTACAGCTTTTCTTTCCCCAGTAAATGAAGATGACATTGTTTTTAATGTAAGAGTTCCTCGTGTTCCTTCTCCATCCTGATATCCTTACCCAGTGTTTGCAGGGGGATTGGTTCTCTCTGACCTCTCATGGGGAGCTCTGTGCAATATTTTTGTCCTGTCTAAATTCTAGGGATAAAACCAGGAAACGCTGCTGGAGGTCAGGGCTCTGTGAGTGGGGAGGAATAAACACAACCAATCTACCTTCTCCAAGTGAAAAAAAAAAAAAAGAGAAAAAAAAAATCCCAACTCCTCTCTTTCCTTTTTGAGTCTCTTTTGTGGAAATCCAAGCAAACATTCCAGGAGCAGCAGCAGAGTTATTTCCTTTCTGAACCGCAGGTGGCTCTGGCACACATGGATTGTCTCAGCCTGGGAAAACGCAGCTAATCAGCGTCCTGGAGTGGTGGGAATCCTCTGCTGAGCGTCCACTGCTCCTTGTGGAACACCCTGAAGAGTGCAGCTGTGCCTTGCTCTGCGTCTGGTGAAGATTCTCAGGAAGCTGAAACGTCATTTTACATCATGGGCTCAAACCTGCTTTCAGCTCTCTGTTACTGATTGTTAATTTATCCCCAAAGGATCTGTGTGGCCATTTTTTATCTTCTGTGAGTGTTGGTGGCTTTGGACTAAAGTTTTCCAGGCTGGACTGTGCAAAGGAAATAAATAACTGTCCAGTTTCCCGAGTGCACATCTTGGAGCGTGTCCATCATCTCCCCTCAAAGCACTTATTTCACCTCTCGCTTCTGTCCCAGCACTCCTCAAGCCTGAGCTGTAGCAAGTGCTGACCAGGGGCCAGAGCTCAGTGCATTATTTATCCATGGACTGGCTTGCTAGCACTGCAGGGGAGCTGGCTTTTTCCTCTGATCCTTTCAGCCCACATGGGGTATTAATATTTATGAAGGATTTCTAACTCAATTTTTGAGGTTTTTCATTCTTCAGCATTCGTTTTTTTTTTTTTCCCCCAAATACTCTTATTTTTCTTATAGCAGAGGCATTGTCCATATTTGGACCAATTATTTCAGAGAGATTTATTTCCATTTCTTTATTTCCATCATTTTCCTGGAAAGCTGAAATCATGACAAGGTGGGGATGAGTGTTGCCTGCTGTTAAGCATTCTTGTCTTTCATGATACCTCCTGGACAACGAGTAGGGAATTTTGAAACAGATACTAAAGAGAGTGAGTCAGACCTTGGGATCACAAGAAATGCCTTGCTTGAATAGTTCTTACTCTGGAATCAATAAAGCAGCCTGGGAGTACCATCTCCTTTATTTTTGTAACATTTAGGTGCATCTAAATGAAAACGTCTTGGTTTACTGCTGGGTGATCCTGAGGCTGTCCAAGGAACCTGGACTGGGTGAATCCACGAGCTGCCAGGTCAGATCCATTGTTCATCATGAACTGCACTGAAACCTTCCCCTTTCTGAAGGAAATATTCTATTTATAGAGAGAAGCTGAGATTTGCGGAGCATTCGTGTTACATGTTTCTGGGAATTGCCTGTAATAGTCCTCCAGTGTTCACAAAAGCTCATTTTAGACGTGGATACCCTTCCTAATCTTTTATTAACAAACCACAGCAGCCCCTCCACCTCCCAAAAAAAGCACCAACTAAGTTCCTGAACCACGATTTTTCTGTTCAGACACCTTGAGGATTTGTCTCTTTCTTGTTCCTCAGTTTAGACAATTATTTTAAGCTGTTTATGTAGATGCCTGGACACTTTGCTGCTGACTCCACAGAAAAAAATCCTGCTGTTTTCCTTTGAGAGAGCTTTTCCCTGCCAGGGGAAGGTCTCTGGGTGGATTCCTACCTTGGAGGTGACCTCCTCAGCATATTAACTTGCCAGCCAGACCATTAAATCTTGTGGGAATAAACAAAGGCAGCTCCTAATGGAGTCATTCTGCATGTCTTGGCTCTGGGTGCTGGTTTCTTCCATTCCCTCTAGCAGGCAGATGTGTTTATTTCTGATTTATGTTACTGTAGAGCAGACGTGTTCTGGGAGTCCTCCCTGCATAATGGGGCTTTAATTGTGGTTCACTGAATAACCTCGTCAAAAGAAGGCCACGTTTTACCAGGTGATTCAAAACTTAAAAGGCTGCTGTGAAATAAGACAAGCTGTGAGCCCATTTAGTCCCTGCACTTCTCAACACAAAAGAAAGGAGAGAAGTGGTCTTGCACTTGGATTATTTCTCCTTCACTGCGGGCCATAAATGTGTGTTTTCTTGGTTTCTTTATTTTAAAGGAAAATAGGAATTAATTTGAGAGTCATTCCTTTCCACTGGGATGAATATGATCAAAATAAACTTTGACTAGTAGGAAAAAAGCAATACTACAGAAGTCAGCCAAGCAGAGGGGGAAATTAAATTGAAGATGGTGTTAGGCAGAGAGCAGCTACAGGAGATTTCTCCCACACTGACGTGTCCGTGTCAGTTGAACTGACATTTTCTGCTCCTCCTCCTCACTCTGCTTTATTGTTTCATTAGAGGATCAGACAACTGGAAACTGAGAGCTTTCAGGCAGCAAAGCTCTTCCTGTTCAAACCTTTTAGAAAATTTTCAATAGGACCTCTTGATAACCATTTGCTTCAGCTATTTATCCTGTCCATCCTCTGTTTGAATTAATAATGAACAGTAAATATGCTAAAATAAGTTGTGATGCTAAAATAAGTTAAGTGATCCGGCTATTTCAAAAATGATGAATTATGCTTTCTTCTGCATTTGTCTATCAAATGGGCATTTTTTTAAGTGATGGTGTTCTCCTCGCACAGCTTGTGTCTGTTGCACCTTTTCTGGAACTAGGCAGAATTTAGACCTGTAAATAAGAAATAATCCAAGAAGAAATGAAAACTGAATTAATAAATATACAGAAGTGTACGGAAAGTTTCCACTTGGGGAAAAAAAAAGGGGTGTTGAAATATTTGTGGGATTTGGAACTGTAAGAAAAAACAGAAAAAAAGAAAAAATAATTGATTTATTAATCCTTTGGTGGGGCTGTAGGGAATCTGCACCTGCTCCTCAGTACTCTCCACTGAGGTCATACTCTGCTTTTACAAGCTTGCACAGTAGCTGGAAATCCAGTCCTCTCCCTGCCCGTTTTCCCTTTCTAGGTACACATTTTCATGGAGCTCTTGATCCCTTCAGACCACGAGCAGGAGAAAAATCTCCTTTCCCTGCCTCAGCACCAGCACGAGAGGAATGCGCGTGGGTTTCTCGGGAAGGCTGTTCCCACCTGGAGCAGCGCCCAGCTGCCGGCCCGGCTCGGGAGCTCATCAGGGCTCTCACATCACATTTACCGGTGCCTCGAAGCCTTCCCCTCCCAGCTGCCTGCCTGCTGCCTCGGAGCCTTTTCCTCTCAACAACTGCAACCTGAGACCTCTTGACTTTTTGTTTTCTGAATACCTTTAGCACCTCCGGATGGCCGTGAGTCAGTGAATTTTGGCGTGCTGCAAAAATTATCGCTTTCAATACAAGTTAAACACGTTTTGACTCTGTTGCTAATTTTTTACTTAGGCTTTGGAGCAGACTGCAAAACCTCGTCCTCTTCCTGATCATTCTCCTTAAATGAAATACTTCAGCCATAAAGCATGCACAAAAGGGCACTAATCAAAAACCTTTCCATGGCTGCGTTGTGCAGGGAGATATTTCTGAGATGTTCTGGTCTAAATTAATGATTCTGTCCTCTGGTCAGGCCAGGTTTATGATTTGCAGGATGTGGGCAAGGCAGAAGTGAAGGTGTTTGATGGCCCAGCTCCCCTGGAGTGGGAGGTGTAATAATTCTGTAATTGTGGTGCACTGATGAGCGTTTCTGTGTTAAATTTACAAACATGACAAGGTCATTAGGAACAGCAGCAGCCTCTTGTTAGACCACATGACAGAACAAAAAAACAGGAATCTTTGAGCCTTAAAGCCTTGTTTATAATGAATGGAACTGAGTGAATGAGTCAGTGGATCAATTAACTTAAAAAGAAGATGTCTTTGTCTGCCTGCCCCCTGAGCAGGGCTAGTGACCCTTGGTTTTATTTCCTTCTGGCTGTGGATGGACGTGCAGGGGATGGATGTGGAGCTGGGAGAAGGTTCAGTCACTGCCTGCTCCAGACATCCACAGCTTCCTCCCACGAGCTGCTGAGGGCTTGTTTGTACTACAGAGGAGACAAAGGATATTCCAAATCCTTTAAATTAATAAGACTTTAGTTCTCCGATGGCAACACCTGCTTGCTGAATGCATTCTGAGTCGTCCAGCTGCACCAGACTGTACCACTGAGGAGACACAGATTTTCCAGTTGTGTCCTAGGCCCTGGAAGGGGAGGACAGCCTTGTGTGCATCTGAGCCAGCTTTAGTCATGCAGCGTGCCAGGGGTTCAGGTTTGCATCAGCGTGACGAGTAAAATCTGTCTCTAAAGTAACAGCCTTGAAATTGAAATATTACTATTTTGTTGGGAAGAACACAGGTGTGGAAAGAATGCTTGGCTTAATGAGTTTATCTAATCTCAGTCTCCTTGATGAGTACTAGCCTGGCTGTAAATATTGAAGTTCTTTTCAGAGATAATAGCCAAGAATGCTTCCTAACCACAGGAGGATTTACCGTTCCTAAACAGCTAAAAAGCTGAAACTAATCGGAAATATGAAAACTCCATGAAACTGTGAACATTTTGCAACATCGCTGTGTTGCAACTGGGAGCTCCCCCTGGACTGGGCAGGGGCTGGAGCCAGTCCTTGGCAAGAATTTGTGCGAGTGCCTCAGGTACCACAAACCATCTGTATTTCTGCAAAATAACTTCGGGGTTGTTAGGATGATCCCTGCGGTTTTCCCAGTCTTTCTCCTCCCTGTGGACTGTGCCTGAGAGCAGGGGAAGGTTCCTGCCAGGGAGGTGCCACCAGCCTGCAGACCCCCCCCGTGTCCCGCGGGAGCTCCCAGGGTGTCAGCCCGGCTGCCCTGTCTCCTCTCTGGAGACAGCTACTCTAAACACTGGGGGTGGTGTTTATCCTCAGGGCCGGGGCTCCATCAATTTGGCCAGTTTATGTTGGGAAGAGACAGTAAAACCGGTGCTTACAAGAATTCTGACTGCGCCCGCTCCAGACAGGGAGACCCTCGTGTCCCCCGGCCCCGCACGAGGTGGGCGATGGGGACCACCCCAGGAGGAGCTTTGGGGTTTGGTGAGGCATGGAGGGTTTGCTCTGGCTCTCAGTCCAAAAGGCAGTGAGCAGCTGCGATGGGGAGGACACATCTGGACACTCCAAGGAGGGGGTGGTAGAAGGAAAGTCCCCGTGGGGGGATTGGGAGAGGATATTTGGGCTCTTCGTGGGACTCGGCGACACATGGCAGGTGAGGGGAAGGGTGAGACCTCCTGCTGCTGAGGAGGTGCTGGGAAGGAGCAAATGTTAAATCTGGGTGACACTGAGGGCTGAATGGCAAGGTCTGACATCCCAAATGACCCTTGACAGGGATTGAAATCCCACGGACGCACAGGATGGGGAAGGGTAAAAGGAACTGCAGTCCCAGGGGCTTCAGCAGAGGGTGGGATCCCTTCACAAGCAGAGACTGAAATGGCTCTTTAGACACATTTCACCTTGTATTGAGGGTTGAGATCAGCCTGCAGCACTTCTCCAGCCATCCTCTGCTGCCAGGATTCTGTAGTTGTTGACTTTTTGTAGCTTCTTGGGTAAGGAAAGGAGGCTGGTGGAGGGAAAGCAGCGCCCTGCCCCGGCGTGCCATGGCAAGAGGCTTTGGCAGCGACACTTAGCAGGAAGAAAGGATCCTGCCAGCACTGCTGTCATCCTCTTCCCAGCACGGGACCTCCAAAATCCAGCAGAAAACCTGGGGGAACCTGGGGGGCAGTGCGTGGCTGCCTCAGTGGCCTCCATGCACAGAAAGCTGGGAGATGCCCAGTGGGATGTGACTTGCCTGGTGTAAGGCTGCAGCTGCTTTATTGAGGTGCTGTTTCATTGCTTTGCTAAAGCAGCTGCCTCTGCCTTATTAATTGAGAAGAAATCACTGACTGAAGACAAAAGACTAATTCTAGCTCGTACTTTAACTTGATTTTTTTCCTTTGGGGCAATAAGAGACCATCCCACAACACTTCTCTACTTGAAATCACAAGATCCCTTGGAGATCTGCCTTATGCCTTGTCCTCTTGTTTAAAAAAAGGGATATTTAAAATCAGCAAGAGCCCACCAGGAGCTTCCTCATCTTCTCAGCAGCCCAAACTCGGAAAGGGCGAGCTCTGTTAATTTAGAGCAGTTTGACAAAATATTCACTTGAGGACCCAGTGGAGTACTCCAGGAGTTTTCATTCCAGGTCATTTGTCCTGCCTGTGTGAGAGTTACAACTCCTGACAGGTTTGGATCCCATTTCATTTCATTCACCAATTTTGTAACCATGGGTAACAGCAGAGCTGTCGTGGCTCTGTGCTGCTGCAAGGAGGCTGTCAAGGTTGTCAGGTTTTAAAATCAACCTGCTTTGATGACTCTTCTGTTCTGCAGCATTTACCTTACAGAGTTTGCCCTGAAAAACCTGTTTAAAAATTACTTTCCTTTTTTTGCAGCATTTGAACTGAAAGCAAGATAGAAGAAGTTCAAGGATGCCTTTGCAAAGGCCTGGTGTGTTGCCAGAGATACAAGATCTGGCTTGTTCTAATGTCTTCTCCCTTGCAGAAAAAATAAATTTACTTTGTTCTGAAGTGTGCTGGGAAGGATGAGGTTCAGAACAGACTCTTCCTTTCTTCCTGCTACAGACAGGATCAGAGAAGCCACAGCTTCTTGGAGGCTTTGAACATTTGTCACTTTGGAAGTGCAAAGGAGATAAATCTGCCTGTGGGCCATAAGGGTTTCAGGGTTTTCTCTTCTCTTCTCTCTTCTCTCTTCTCTCTTCTCTCTTCTCTTCTCTTCTCTTCTTTTTTTCTCTTTTCTTTTCTTCTTTCTTTTTTCTTTTCTCTTTTTTCTCTTTTCTCTTTTTTCTTTTTTTTTCTTTTTTCTTTTCTCTTCTTTTCTTTTTTCTTTTCTCTTCTTTTCTTTGAAAAGCTGAGCAGCTACAGGTGAGTTGTTTTTAAGGGAACATCTTGCTGGAGACTAGTGGCAGCTTCAGAGAGATCTTAATGCAGGTGGAGCCAATTGTGGGAGGGTCTGAGCTGGGAGGGAGCAAGGACCAAAGCCAGGGCAAAGGTTTCCAAATCTGGGGAAGGTGAGTGCTGTTCTGGAAGGCTAAATTTAGCAGTGATTAAACGAGCTCTTAATTAACCAAATATTCCTCCTGCTTGCCTTTCCAAATTATTCCATAACTGAACAATCAGAACGAGCTCAGCAAGTAATTACTCTCCATTCCTCCCCAACTGCAGCCTTGGAACCCACCAGCTGTTAATGTGCTGGGAAATGGAGTCCATCAAGTGTGAGTCAAATAATTGAAAACTGCACAGGAAGAAGCCCCCACAGGTTCCTCCCAGGTGCTCTCAGGAAAGCTGCTCCCCCATGCTGAGTGTCCCTCCCAGACTGAGGATCCATCGTGAAGATGATGAGTGTGGGTTGGAGCTGCACTGCTCTGTTCTCATGGGTGCTCCGGCAGGGATATAAATGTTCCTCACGGTTGTTCTGCCTCACAGAGCCTCCCTGGGGGCTAATGGGCATCTCTGGAGGGGGAAGCCACTGCCTGACTCACTGACCAGAAAGGAGAAGGCAGAAGTAAAGGCCAAACCCTCTGAGAACACAAGATTTTTCCCAGTTGCGGCGGAGTAAAAGTCGCTGGGATTGTGAATTTGGCCATTTACTGGTCTGAGTTTAACTGATCTGTTAAACAAGAACAGATTCAAGTGCACTGAATCGTTTTTAAACGGTTTTTAAAACAGATTTGAAGATGCTTCACGTGCACTCCTTTTCACACCCATCAGTTTTATCAGTTGAGCTGCCTGGGGGTAGGCAGGGAACCTGATCAGGACAAGAAATAATTACTTTTGCCTTGACTGGGGAAAAAACCAACCCTCAACCCTATAAAGTAAAAATGGCTTAATCTTTTAAAATCACAAAGCTGCAAAAACAGATGTACCAGCCTCAGTGAGGGGACAGAGGAGGTGGAAGGTGGAGCACCAGCAAAAGAAAAGCTTCTTAAATCATCCTTCTGTCTGTGCAGACAGAACTTCTCAAGTGGAGCTGAAGGATTTGCTTATGGAGTCACACTTGCAGGAACATGCCCACTTTCTGATTAGGCTGTGGAAATCAGTAGAGGCTTCTGCCTTCAGCAACAGTTCTGAAATCCAGGAGCTAAGAAATGTCCCAAAGCCTCAAAACTCACGCTGGGGTATCACAGGGTGTGGTGGGTGGTGGTTTTAGCTGTGGAGCAAAGCCAGGGTGGGAGCAGAGTCCCTGGGAGATGTTACAGCTTATTGCTGAGGAGGATATGTGACACAAAGAGGGGACAGAACATGCAGGGACAGAAAAATAAACCCCATAAGGTTAAAGTAAGAACAGCAAAGACAGCAACATGGTAAAACCAAACACGTTTCCGCTGAACATAAAACCTAAACATCACGTTTGATCCATGATCTTTCTGCTCAAGCTCTTCTCAACACAGGCAGGGGGTTCCATCTGTGGTCGGCAGTGGGAATGCACATCGTGAAGGCAGCCCTGGGGTGGGTCTGTAATTATACCCAGACCCTCCACAGGCTGAGTCTCAGACACACCTCAGAGCTCTCCCGACAGAAACATTCACTGAAGAATGTGGCAGAAGACAAAAATGTCTATTGAGATGCTGTTTTGATGCCCTTTTTTGAGCTCTAGGCTAACGTGCTCGTGCCAGCGAGCTTCTCTATTTCTTCCTGTGCCCTGACACTCCCAGAGGGGCAGGGACATCCCGCTCTTGCCTCTGTGACTGCTCACCCTGCACCGTGAGGGTTTGGAGCAGGGTTGGCGGCTCCTGTACAGAGCAGGTTTGCTTGTGAGCACAGCAAACAGGGCAGGAAGGGAGGAGGGCTTGCGAGAGAGGAGCCTGGGACCTGGCTGCCTCTGGAAGGGGCACGTGGCTCTCAGAGCCAGGCCTGGTTCTGCACAGTTGGTGGCAGGAGGGGAGATGTCCCCAAACCGGGAGTGGGGCAGTGCCTGGGCACCTGCTGTGCCCGCAGCCCCTCGGGTGCCCATCTCGTCCCCCTGCACTCCCCACGCCAGCTGTAGAGCCTGATTTCCAGGAGGTGATGCAGCATTGCCTTCCTCAGGCTCCCCTCAGCCTAAAGCCATTTCTCTGTGCTCTCATTAATGAGTAATTCAGGGCGGCACGCCAGCGATGTCACGTTTGTGTTTTGCAGGGAGTGTGGCTGTCAAAGCCCTTCTCCCCACACCTGAGGTCCCTCTCGTGCTGCTTCCACGGGCCCCTCTGGGACTGTGAACACAAGAACTGCAATCGGGATACAAACACCTTCCCCATACCGTGAAGTTACAGGTTTAAAGCTTTTTCTTGTCTTTTATTGGACTAAACCCAAAACTTCTTACTTTTTCTTTTTTTTTCCTGAATAACAGAGATAGATACTGAATACCCCAGAGCACACAGTGCTCAGGAGAGAAAATATTCTCTCACGTGGATGGAAGTAAAAGCCCAAGTGATGCTCCAGCCCTGTCCTCATCCCTCCACTGTGGTCCCTCCCCACTTAAATGAGATCTGCAAGGAGCTTTTCCTCTAACACTGGGCACTGTAGGATGTGGAGCTTCGCTTTCTCATCTGGTCTAAAAGAAGCTGCTGCAAGGACTGAAGCAATGCTTTGAAGTTTGAGGGACATTTTCCATAAGAAACCTGCCTTTGTATTAAAAAAACCCCCCAACAATGAAAGCAGCCAAGCAAAGTTAGTCGGTTGTTATTTCCTCTGCTTCTGTTGCTGGGAATTAATTGTGCTGCGCCTCAGGCAGGCAGAGGTTCCTCGACAGATTTAATCCTTCCAAAAGGATGCCAACAGCAGAATGACAGGGAAGTTCTGTTGTGTTTAGCAGTCAGTAATGAGGGTTGGGATAATTCTTGCTGTCCGGCCTCCTGTGCACAGGTAACACGCTCTTCGAGCAGGCTGAGGCACGGGCTCTGCTCTTACCTCCACCGATCCCAGTGCTCCCAGCCCATAACGTGGGGAGGAGGCTCCCAGGAGGTAAGGAAGAGATTTTGCTTCCCTGCCTATCTCCTCCTATTGTTTCTCACCGAGGAGGGGCTTTAAAGAGGGTGTTGGTGCACTGAAATGATGGTGTTTTTATCAGGAGGCTCATTTCGGTCGTGATCCCAGCCGGGCACAGCCGCCAAGGCTGGGGGTGAAGGACCATCCTCACTGCCCAGCTGCCATAAATCAGCAGCACAGAGGTTCTGGTCCATGCACATTTCCTCTGTCTGACCTTGCAGAGCTACCCTGAACCCTAAGTTACCCCCACAAGGAGACCTTTTCCCTTTTCCTACGTAGCACCTCTCATCCAGCAGCCTCAAAACCTGTCACACACAACAGTGGCACCTTAAAACACCCGCACGGACACTGGAAACAGCGTTGCTGTTTTCCAGGCACTTAATGACCAGCAGCACAAGAGCAAGTGACCCCCCTGAGGTCATTTTCTAGGAGGAGCCAGGGCTCCTGAGCTGCCCCGTTTCAGTGAATCCCTCTGCTCAGCCCTGGCACTGTGGAGTGCTGCCTCCACAGGCAGCTCCACCATCAAACCCTGGTAAAGCTCTCCTGGCTTTCATTCACTGTCTTGTTCCAAGCCTGCCTGAGTGATCACCAGCACAAATGCTTTCAGGGTAGAGACCTCTGGGTCCCCAGCAGCAGATGAGGTGAAGGAAGGTAAATGCATCACTTGGCTGCAGGGCACGGTGCAGGCAGGGGCTGCAGACTCCTCGAGTATTCCTGCTGCCAGCCCTTCACCTGGACACTGCCCGGGGCAGGAAGCTGCTTTCAAAATGTGGGGCTCCAGCTGATTTTATAATAATGCCATTTCTGTAAAATATTGCCTCCTACGGTGTTAAATGAAAGAAAAATCCCATCTGTTACAAAGAAAAAGGAGAATCTCGATTTAAACCTGTGGGGTGACTGGGATTTTGAGTAGTGCAGTACTGGGGGCTGGCTGCCAGCCCATGCCCCCCAAAGGGAGGGTGCTGTGGGAGCCTGGCACAGGAGCTGGTGCTGCCTCCTGCCATGCCCAGCTTGCCTGGTGGGCCCTGCACCTCCCAGGAGGTTTAGGTGTCCTCTCTGCACGTGTCTGGGCTGCTGCTGCCTCTCCCCTTTTAGCATTACTACATTACAGTTAATTTACCTGCTCCGTTCTTGCAGGTTTTTGAAGGATAGGTTCAGTGTACCCAAGAATAATTGCTCCGTAGTGCCTTTTCCTGAGAGGCTTCTTGCAAGAGGCAGCCTTGTGCTTCTCAAATGTCAAGCTGATATTTAAAAGAATAACAGAGGTAGAAGGCTGTGAGTTTGATGGACGTCCCTGGCTCGCAGGAGCACACAGATGAAGGGGGAACTGTCTCCAACAGGCTGTATTTGTGGACACACCACATTTAGCTGCAGGAATCTCCCTTGCTTTGTTTGGATGGGATCATGTTTGGTTCTAGTTAAGAATTCAGGAGCTGAATTCAAGATCCTAACAGGAATGCACAAGGAAAGACTAACAGCATCTCAGAGAGAGAGACTGGCCAAAACAAGCTGGAACAAACTTGGCAGATTTTACTTCTCCAGCATTAGCATGGCTTTGGTTTTAGAACTGTTCCCTCTGCCAAGCATGGCTGAGACTGCTGGTGGTTTGATTGTGCACAAACTTATTTACTTATTTACTACTTTCCTTCCAGATATCTTGGTGGAGGGGTCTGGGTGGGATCTTCCACAGTATTGAAGTTCAGCCTTTTTTAAGAAATGCTTTAATGAATGCTTTTTAACTCTTCACCTCGTCTCTCACTGCACGAGCGTTTCTAGTGCTCACCGAAATGTTTCATTTAAATTCAAATTTGTATCATAAATGGAGAGAACCAGAAAAGCAGAGCCCAAACGCTAGAATACTTCTACAGGATTCATTTCTCCCTTTCCTCTTTTAATTCTCCCTTTCTTGGGTGGAGGACCAAAGTAAAATGATGCAGCAGTTTTGCTTTGGTAAATTCCATTGTGAGCATTTTCTCTGGGGACAAGAAGGCTCCAGTTGTGACCACAGATCACAAAGCTCATTTTTGACCATCCAAACTTGTTAAACTGAAATTAATCTCCCCCAAAGGTGACTTATGCCACACCAGAAACTCAGTGTGGGCAGAAAGCTGCATTCCTGAGCAGAAATATTTATGATTTAAAAAAAACCCCTTTTGATATATGTCCCATTTAAGATTTTAAATAGCTGTATTTAGTATAATATTAATGTATTAATAACTTTTTTTGGTGTTGGGTGACTGACAGAAGCTGGCTGCATCCCAGAGGTTTGGCTGGGAGGAGTTCCTCCATCTGCCTTCACAAAGCTCAGCCTGAGCCATCCAACCCCTCCCAACGCTTTGCCACCAACTGACGCATCCTTTCTCCCTGCCGTGCTTTGGATACATTCCCAAACAAGGGCAAAAATACTTGCATAAGGGTAATAACAATAACTTTACAGGGTGCTCACACCCTGCAAAGCTGTGGCTACTGTTTTGAAGACAAAGCAATATATTTCTCATAAACCACAGTAATTAACTCAGTCTCTCTATTCCCCAGAAAAAACTAGAAGCTAACAGCAAACCCCAATATAACCAGGCAGAAAAAGCCCAGCTGGGCTAAAGTGGAGTTAGTCACCAGCTCTGGGTGTTTCTGTGGGTGCTGGCTGGGAGGATGCTGTGCAAAATGACAGGAATGAAGTTAGTCTGGGTTTGGCACGGGAAGAAACGTGGGAGAGGAAAGTTAACTCTTGGAAGTAAGTTTTTCTCTTCTCTCCCCCTCCAGGTGCCGTAGTAATGTTCTGCTTTTAAGGTATAAAACGCTCTTACGTTGTGCTGTGATTTGGGGCAACCTCTCTGTTTTAAAGCCTAGAAAGAAAAAGCAAATTTTCTTCCCAAGACCTCGGCATGGGAATTTGCTGCTGCCACCAGAGGGACTCCAAAATTCGACGGGAAAGCCAAGTGTCCTCAAACCACACAAACTTCTGGCAAAGCTTCCCGACTTTCTGGGGCTGCTCTGAGGATTTCTCTACATTTTGTGCACCCAGGGCTTGAGGGCTGGGCTCTGATATGAGCTTTATGTGCTTTCTTCTCTCATCATCCTGCTGATTATGAATAGTTTATGAATAGCCTATGATAGATTATAATAGATTATAATAGATTATGATAGATTATGATAGATTATGATAGTTGATGAGCTCAGACATCCTGCCAGTTCCCCACAGTTAATCTAGCTGTGCCTCTTGCAGCTCAAGGTACCAAATGCTCATGAAGTCCCCTCTCTTTTGCTGGCACCCCTGGTGTTCAGTCACACACCAAGCAGCAAACCTGACTGCTGAAATAGGAGTTAAAAAGTTAATGATTTGCTCGCACTCATGATGGAATTGTAATGTGGTATTGTAAATTTGTTCTTTGAAAGTGAGGAGAAAGATGACTGAAAAAAAAAAGTGACCGAAGGTAAAAGCCTGCAAAAATTCCATAAGGTTCAGATGGATTCTCCTGTGTCTGATGAAAACAACCATCCTCATTTGCCCCACAAAGGAGTGGTCTTTGTCTTTTCAAGTAAAAGTGGAAAAATTGCCACTGCTGCAGCAGCTCCCAACTGAGAAGGAGATCCCACCATAAAGGAAGGAGAGAGCACTCAGGATGAAACTGCTTTTCTTTCCTTGTCTGGGTTGGGGTTTTTTTTGCTATAAACCCCTAAATCCTAAGGGGCATTGGAAAAAAAATCTCTAGGATAAAACTATTTTCTTTCTTGTAAAGCATGGATGGAGTTTTGCAGTGCCAGCCTCTGGCCCAACAAGAAAAAGGCTGCTGCCTTTGCTAAAATTCCCATTTCCCATGTTTCTGAAGAAGTAACTGTGTCACTGAACTTGCAGCAACATTTCATTTATAATACAAAACACCCAAAGCATTAAGAACCACAGGATTACAATGAGTTAGGTATGACAAGTGACCCCAGGGTACGCAGAACTTGATTTCCTGGAATGCAGAATAGCCAGAGTAAAATAGTTTTCAAGGAACTCTCCACATGTTGTTTTTCAGTTACAGCCCCACTGACTTCCCTGAGATGCTTCAGATTTACCTGAAGTGACACCAATCATAGAATTTGCAAAGTCCCATCATCCAGATTCTGGTTATCTCAATTTTCACTCACTTCTGTAGCCTCTGTGGCTGGGGACACAAGATGTTTTTAATCTCATTGCTTTGGGAATTCCCCACTCTTCCTTTTCAGTGCTGAGGACAGGTAACAACTCTCCCTCATGCAGGAAACAGCCTGAGCTGCCTTACAGCCTGCACGCAGGGAGATGTGCTTAGGAATGCTGAGATCCCAACCCCAAACCAACACCCTCCCCAAAATCCTCTGGCTGAGAGCAGGTGAAGCTACCCCTTACAGGTAACCTGAAGGTTGGGGCAGCCCCAGACAGGACTCTGTGCTCTAGACAGGCAGCAGCAATCCCCTTCCCGGGCGAGCTACCAGATTAATTTGGATTTGTTCTTCAAGGAAGATCCATGAGGGCAGCCCCCTCGTTCCCAAGCCGTGAGCACACCAGGAGGAGTCAAGGCTTGCCCAGTCGCAGACAAGAGGCACTCAGCTAAAACATCTGCTCCAGCAGGACCTGTATGAAGTGGATCAAACCTACTGACTTTTGGCTAGTTTAACGGGTCTGATGGGACAGCAAGAGCGATGTTTTTTATGTCATTCATCTTTTAAATGGAGCTCTGACCCCTGGGAGTGGTGTTTGTGCAGGTCTGCACGGTGTCCTGCTCCCCGCACTGTGCAGAGCCATCACTGATCACACACAGCAGCAGCTTGTGGCTGCTGGGCCCTTCTGGCTGTGAAACAGCCTCTCCTGGGCCCAGTGAGCTGCTGGGTGGGCACCATCCAATTCACAGGTTCTCTGCCTGGGGTAACCTCGGATGGGTTTATCAGAGCCTGGGGGAGAGAGGAGCAGCGCTGGGATGGGGCTGGGATGAAGCACAGGCTGAAAAACCTGAGCAGTGGCAAAAGTAACAGAGTCACAGATTGGTTTGGGTTGGAAGGGGCCTTGAAGATCACCCAGTTACAACCCCCCAGCCTTGGACACCTCCCACTGTCCCAGGGTGCTCCAAGCCCCAATGTCCAGCCTGGCCTTGGACACTGCCAGGGATCCAGGGGCAGCCACAGCTTCTCTGGGCACCCTGTGCCAGGGCCTCCCCACCCTCACAGGGAAGAATTTCATCCCAATATCCCATTTAATCCTGCCCTGTGCCAGTGAGAAGCCATTCCCCTTGTCCTGTCACTCCATGCCTTGTCCCCAGTCCCTCTCCTGCTCTCCTGGAGCCCCTGTAGGCCCTGGAAGGGGCTCTGAGGTCTCCCTGGATCCTTCTCCTCTCCAGGTGAGCACCCTCAGCTCTCCCAGCCTGGCCAGAGCAGAGGGGCTCCAGCCCTTGGAGCATCTCTGTGTCCTCCTCTGGACTCCCTCCAGTAGCTCCACATCCCTCAGAAGTTGGAGACCCCAGATTTGGAAGCAGCACTGCGTTCACCAGAGTGGAGCAGAGGAGGAGAATCACCTTCCTTGACTGGCTGGGCACACTTTTTTTGAAATACCCAGTATTTTGCCTTTCATCTGGATGCCCCTCCATCAACCCTTCGATGTTTAATGCTCCCACCTCGTGGCACAGAAAGCACAGCCACTACACCCTGCTGGTGACACTGAGCAGAGAAACAGAATCTCTTCAGGGGACTGAGAGGTGTCTTGGGAAGTGTGTCCCAAATGAGCCCCTTCTGTTTGCTTATCCCCACATTAGGTTACAACTGAAGAGCTCATCTGCTCTGCATTTTCACCCTTTTTTTTTTCTGTGCAGAACTCCTTTTCAGCTTCCCCCTCTCATTAATAACTGTGGTTTTAGGCTGTTCAGCTTTTTAATTTTTTTTTTTTTAAAGTACAAAGCAGAGTCCCTAAAACTCTTTTTGATCCCTCTCCAGCTCACGGGATGCAGCCACGCCTGGCTCTGCCAGGATTTCTGTCCAGACACACCTTCCACATGATATTCATACTCCAGCCTTCCCACAACACCTTCCGAGTCCAGTCTTATCCTTTTTATTTTTACACGGGAGTGACTTCCAGCCTCAGAAATGGGAACCAAAGGAAAAGTAACAATGACTTTAGAATTAATAATTAAAAAATTGATTTGTTTCAGAAAAGTTGTTCTGAAAAACTGACAAATCCTGCTCTCCCTGCCAATTCCCAACATGAACCGTGTGTTAGTACCCCTATTTCAGAGGGAATGGACAACATTAGGACTATTTATGATGCCCAGCTTGGAGTCTGTGCAACACTGGAATGTGACAAATTGATCTCCAGTGTTTCAAAGGCAGTCCCGTGGTTAAAAGTAATATGGGCAAGGCGAGTTACTCATTCCTCTGCTCCCCACAAAGCATCCCAAGAGAATGCCTGACTCCAGCACAGAAACACCTTCGTCCAACTCGTGAATTTTGCTGTTGGCTGAGAGATGAAGTCCAGCGTGTCTCTGTGCCTGTTCTCTGCTCCCAACCCCTGCCTATGGCATTGGCACTTCGTGTCTCTGCTCGAGCACAAGCACACCCTAAAGTTTGGTGTGGGACACGAGAGGATCACCCAAGGACACGGGAACGCAGCAGCACTGCAGGGCTGGGGTGGGACTCTGCTCAGGCAGAGGGGGGTTGGAATGAGTAATAAAAAAGTGGAAATGACAGTTCCTTTCACTGCTGCTGTGTCTGAAGTCCCTGGGCATCACCAGCTGCTGACGAGAGTTTGTGCAGCTCATACCGTGCTTTCCTTATCCCCAGAGTCTGTCCCAGAACGAGAAAGAGGAATATTGAACCCAACTTCATCCCCACAGCTGGGAACAGCAGCATCTGCCTGGATAAATACACCCCCCTGAGCTGGGTGAAGAGACCAGGCGAGGGGAAACCTGAGGAGGGTCCATTTTTAATAAGCATTTATTTATAAACTGACACTTTACAATTGCTTAAGTGCTTACAGGCATCTCCAGGATCTGTGGCGAAGGTTTACTGTGAGATGCCAAGCAGGGAGAAAATGAGCAGAATACATTGAGGCAAAACGGTTCTGATCAAATGTCATGAAAAAATTTGTCTCTTTTATGATGAGTTTCATGATATCGGACTCAGTCGTTTTTCTTAGAGCCTCAGGTCTTTGAGTGATGGGATTATAAATATTTTTTTATTTCTTCCAAGGTAAATTTTCAGGTTTTTCAAGCTCTGTTGACTTTTAAGAGAGGGACCAACTTTTTCAAGAAAATAAATCAGTGGCAAATTCAAACCACCTTAGGTAGAAACCTTAAAAAATTACAAGGTTTCTTTTTTTTTTTTTAGGTAATCCTGTGGTTTCTGACAGCTTACCTGGTGGTTTTTGAATGCTTGGAGTTCAAAGTGCTGCTGCAATGAATTTTAAAATAGAGACTTTAAGCTTGATATAACAGTAGTGCACCGTAATGTAACAGGAAACAGGAAAAGGGGCTCAAAGGTCTCTTTCCACACTCCAGAAACAGACAAGGGTAACACACAGGGCAAACCCGAGGCTGGCAGCTCAGTTAAGTGATACCGGGCCAATTTCAGATTTCTGCAGCTCTGACCCAGCTGCAGCCCAGAGACAGCACTGAGAAACCACATGGGAGGAACGGTGTGCGGAGCTGGAAGCGCAGCCAGGCGCGGGAACAGTTTGTGGCAGAACTGAACAGAGCATCCACCTCATCTTCTGCACCCAAAACCCTGCAGGATTCGTCCCGAACGGCTGCTGGCTCCCGGCAGGACCCCCCCAACAGCCCTCAGCCAGACGGAAATTCAGACTCATCTCGCAGCATTTGGATTCACACGACTTCTTGCCCCTCGCTAGAGAGAGCACCAGAAATGAGTTTTTAGGACCCTTTAGGGCTAGGAGGTCCCAAAGCCCTACCTTGGCCGGACGCTCTGCTGGTCCTGGTGTGTCCGGAGCGCCTCCTCTTCCTCACTTGTCCTTCAGCGTGGCCATGCCCAGCGCCTCGGAGCTGTAGTCGTACTGGTTGCTGGAGGACATGGACCGTCCCCAGGAGCACTGCAGGTTGGAGCCCCTCTTGCGGAAGGACGACGTGAACCTGTAGAAGTTGCGGTGCCTGTTGCGCAGGTACTCCCGGTAGTTTTTGGTGAGCAGGGTGTAGAGGAAGGGGTTGATGCAGCTGTTGCTGTAGGTCAGGCAGGTCACCAGGTAGTTAATGCACTTCTGGGTTTGGGTGGTGAGCTGCAGGGAGCTGCTGTAGAGGCGCACCAGCTGCCAGATCCAAAAGGGCAGGAAGCAGGCCCAGAAGACCAGCACGATGCTGAAAATCATGATGAGGACCTTCTGCCGGGGGGACCTCTTGCTCTTCTCCTTGTGGGGGGGGTTCCTCTGGGACTCCAGGTAGGTCCTGGCCAGGCGCGTGTAGAGGAAGCCGATGATGATCCCCGGGGCCATGATGCTGGTGCTGAAGAGCACGGTCAGGTAGGTCCGGTAGGCATCCACGCTCCAGGTGGGCGCACACATCCTCTTCACCTTGCCCTCCGCCTTGCCCCCCTCGGTCAGCGTGACCATCAGCATCATGGGCAGCGTGAGCAGCAGCGACACCGACCAGACAGCCCCCGCCGTGACCTTCCGGTAGCCCCGCGACCGCTTCAGGGTGTCCAGGGGCCGGGTGACGGCCAGGTAGCGCTCGGTGCACATGAGGGTGAGGGTGAAGATGCTGGCGTGCATGGTGAGCAGGTCCAGGCTGAGCAGGATGCGGCACCCCAGGTCCCCGAAGTACCAGTCCTGGGCCAGGTAGGTGCAGACGATGAAGGGGATGGTGGAGAGGTAGAGCAGGTCGGCCAGGGCCAGGCTGACGATGGAGCTGTACATGGGGGCGGCGCAGCGCGCCGAGTGGCACATCACCAC
>VZTF01004727.1:1107196-1164346 GCA_013397755.1 Cnemophilus loriae
AGCCCGCAGCGGCCGCGGGGACCCCCCCGAGCCCCGCCCGTGCGGGGCCGGCAGGTGCCGTCCGGGGCCGGGAGCGCTCAGCCCGGGCGGGGACCCTGCGGAGAGCGGCTCCTCCAGCCGGGAACGGGGCTCCCGGAGCCGGGAACCGGGCTCTCCGCTTCGGGAATGGGGTTCTCCCCGCCGGGAACGGGGCTCCCGGAGCCGAGAACCGGGCTCTCCCTTGCGAGGATGGGGCTCTCCCCGCCGGGAACGGAGCTCCTCGAGCCGGGAACGTGTCCGGAGCGCCCCGCGACCTCCGCGGAACGAGACCCGCCGGGCAGAGTCAGCCTGCGGGAGCTGCCTGAGAAGTTTTCCTGGCCGCTCCGCTGGAATTTGGAGCGTTCCTCCCGCGGTGGCATCGCTGGCGGTGGGGCTCGGCGCCGTGCTTCAAGTCATCAGGCGGAGAGGTGTCGGTGGCCGACAGGGAGAGCCAGAGGCAGCCGCGCTCCGCAGGTGCCCCGTGCAAAGCGCTCCAGATGCGCTCGGAGAGAGGCTGAGGTGGAGGTGGATACCGAACCCGGGCTGAAGCAGCCTCCTTTCTCCCTGGAAGGAGCTCGTATTTTAAATTTTACCCTGAAAAGCACGACGATGCTGTCATAAGATTTAAAATTCGAGCTTGAGTGGCGGCTGGTTCTTCTGAAGAGGGGGAAGCACAGAGTGGGATGAATATGAGGTTCACAGAGACAACTTTTCCCCTTAGGCAAGGGGACAGCTGCAGAATCAATAAGCACCTTACATTTCCATCTTATTTTAGAGAAAGCAGAGATAAGGCAGCCCACAGTCAAAGGACAACTTTCCAAGGGTACCAGAATGCTCCATTCCCTCAGCTACCATTAATTTCCAATAGGAATTAACTGGCTTTTATACCTCCAAACATTTCTGTTTAAACCAGAATGCTAAAATTACCTCTATGTGTTTACTTGCTTGTTTTAATTCCCCCTGAAAGTGCTTTTGTGCAAACTGTTGTCTAATTCTCTGTGGCATGCCACGAAGTGGGGAAGGTCTCGTTGATTTGTAGGAGCAGGATTCAGCCCTACAAAAATCTTGAGCACTTGCCTGTAATCTGCTGTGAGGGGAACACACACACACACCAGTACAACCCTGCTTTCCTTCCTGGTACTGCTCATCAGCTTTCGTGTCTCTCTCCGACGCGCTCCAAACGCTCAAAGCTATATCCAATAAAGGGCTGGCTCAAACATGGTTTGCATGCTGGTGAGGGAGAAGAATCTAAACTGAATTATTGTCAGGCGGGGGGTGACTTTATCAGATTCAGGCGTCGCAGCGACGAAGCTCAGATCCGAGCGCTGGGGTGGAATTTGCTTTTCACTGGAAGTTTGGACTCGGTCCCGTGCCAGCGCCCTCGGCAGCCCCGCATTCCTCTGCGGCAGCTGGACCGAGCAGCTGGGAATGCAGGCGGATGCTTTGCCAGGGCCAAATCCTGCCTGCATGGCATTCAAGGGGATTGACTGCCACAGACTTCAAGTAAGATCCGGATTTGGCGTAAACAGATCGTCTCTGAGAATTAGGTTGCGTGCAGCTTCTGCAGTCCTGTCGCCTTTTTGTTTTGAAGTTGTTCTCTCACTGGTTTTTTTATCTGTCTTCATGTAGTGGCCAGGACAGAGGGCAAAGAGAGAACAGAACAGATATTTTGTTTTCTGCTGTGTCACTTGATTTGTTTTGGGTGATCACACGAGGTGTTAGAGGTAAGCAGAGTAAAATGTTCTTCTAGACAGAGAATTACTTGATCTATTTAGTAAATACTTAATTTCAACTTCCAGGTTTTCCTTCCAGCACGAGAATGTTTAATTAAGCAACACTAGGCATCAGTGAGCCTGAGAGACACCTGTTTTCTTGAACATGTAGGATACACACATATATCCATGGGAACTCAGTCCTGTTAAACTCTGCAAAAATAGTTTATTGCCTGAAGTTGTGCTGCAGCACAGCAAAAGCTGTTCTTGGAACAAAAGGCACTTTTGCTCTCACCGTGCACACCCACAGGCATTAATAGAGCCCTTCACACCGGGTGGAATCAGGCCTGGAGCCACTGAGAACCGTGATCAATCAGAATTAAAAGGGGGACGGTGCAGGAGTCTGGAATATTGATGTTTCCCATTTGTCTGTGCACAAAAAGGAACACGTCTTTCAGCAGTGTGGGTGACAAGCTACCAGAAGAAGTGGTGAATTTTCCGTTTCTCCAGCTGTCTAAGTAAGGACTGCAAGTGCTTTTTTGGAAGATGAATTTTAATCAAACAGGAACAGGGAGCTCAGTGTATAATTACTGTCAGAGGAAATCCTCGGGGACTTGCACACAAAGCCAAGTCATCAAGGATCAAATTGTCTTATGAACCTCAAGATCTGTTATTCTCTATGTGGTTTTCTTGTAATATTCTAAAAAGTACTGGCATGAAAATGACAAATAATGTAGAATCAGAGACTCGTGGAATCACGGAATGGTTTGAGTTGGAAGGGATGTTAAAGCTCATCCAGTCCCACCCCTGCCATGGGCAGGGACACCTTCCACTATCCCAGGTTGTTCCAAGACCCATCTAACCTGGCCTTGGACACTTCCAGGGATCCAGGGGCGGCCACAGCTGCTCTGGACAACACCTTGCAAATGTACTTCAGGTGCAAAATTTCCCCTCTGGAGCCACGTATGGCTCATGCTGAGCATATCCAGCCACCTTAAAATATGGCTCCATGTGGCATTTTATTGTCTGCTTTGAATAGAACTTTTTTTTCAGGTGCTCAGCACCTAATTTTAGAACTTCCTAACAAATTTTTCTGCTTGTTAGGAAGCAGACAGTAGCAGTCTACGTGGTGAGGGCTGTTTGAGCAGCCATGTCCAATTTTTTTCTTATAAAGCCCTGGATTTTCTCAGTGAATGACTGGCGCTCCTTCGTTTGGCTGTGAAGGTCACAGTATATATGGTGGGCAGCTGAAGGCCGTTGCCTTGGCAAACTGAAAGGCAGCTCTCCCTGCTCCTTTCAGCTGTGACAGGATCCAAACTAGGTGCTGTCTGGGCAATGAGTGCTTGGAAGCAGAGGTTCCCTTTTAGGCACCATCTTTGTACATGTTGTCCTCCTAAAGTGCCTTCTGGGTGGAATTTTATCATTGAGAGTGAATTTTGAGTTCAGGATGGGGAGCACGTGAAAAGCTGTGTCCTTGATGTGAGCTTTGGGTAGAGGTGCTCAGCCTTTGGCTGAGTTTGATTTTAGCTGTGCAAGTTCTGCCTGGCCAGGTGGGCACTGATGGTTCTCGTGATACCCCTGTGCCCTGTCACCACACGGACGATGCTCTTCCCATCGTCTTCCTACCCTGCTGGAAGTGAAAAGACTTGACTGATCACTTGCCAAAGCATCAGGAAAGCATTTTGCTTTGGCCAGCTTCAGAGGGGTCTCGATAGAGTATCCACGTGAGAAGGGCAGAGACTGGGATGTCTCTGGAGAAGCCCAGGGGTGAGGTTTGTTAGATCCCAAGCATGTGCTGTCAGATGAGATCCTCACATTCGCTTCTTAATCCTGCACTCGGAGGCTCAGTTATCATCTGTCGGTGCGGAGCCTGCAAGTGGAATGTGATGTTGCAGGGGAAGTGGATGACAAAGAGGTATTGAAAGCAGCTGCAGCTCAGGGTCCCACGGGGTACCCAGGGACTGATCTGGCTGCGCTGCTGACTCCACAGCAGATCCTTTCCTCGGGTTACCACACGCTGCTGTATAGTCCCTGCAGCTTGGCCATCGAATCTCATCGGGGCAGCGTTTGTGCTCTGCGATATGCACGGGGCCTCGTCGCCCTCTGGAATGGTTTCTGAGCCAGTCATCACTGGGGTGCAGAGGATCAGCTGAAAGCATGGAATGTGCACACTGACTGCAGCGGGGTCACTCCCGAGCTGCACAGATATAAGGAAAAGCAAATCTGATCCCCAGCTTCTGAATGTGTTGTTAACATCTATGTTTACATCTGTCCTACAGAGCTGAACATGCCCTTGCATTTAAATTTACAGGTATACTTTATTTCAGAGCTTTCTCCCCTCTCTCAGATGTTTGAGATGCAAGTGTCCTAGCCCTGGAGGAGCCACTGGAGAGAACCCTCTCCAAGATCTCTAAAGAGGACTGTGCAGCAGGTTTCAGTCAGCATTATTCCAGGAATGAAGCTGAATGGGTTTTAAAAACCTTCCCAGGTAAAAAGAATATAGGAAGGACTTGCACCTTTTCATCACAGCACTTCTGAGCAAGTGCCCTGTGGTTCCTGATGCCCTGTGAGGACAGCAGAGTCCCTGGCAGGGTAAGGTCTGAGGTGCCACATGGATTTGTGCCCGCAGGGGATGTGGCTGGTGGTGGCTGCTCTCTTTGGAGGCAGCTTCAGGCACCCTCAGGGTCACCGAGTCCAGTTTTATGTCATTTCAAGCACCTGTGTGGCAGATAGGAGCCCAGGAAATCGGCTCCTCACCTCTCGTGCATCCAAAGCCGTCAAACACCTTTGGAGTGCTGCAGTAAGCCTGAGACCTTCAGTGCTGAAGATTACACCTGGCAGAGAACACAGTGGCCACGGGAAAAGGTGAGAGGATCCAAGGCTTAGTCCTTGCTTTTTGCAGAAGGTGGAGAGTGTAAATTGTGTGCTGTTACAGTGACTTTCAGCCGTTCTGGATTTTTAGGATCTTCTCCTTGTTTTAAAGCGTTTGAGATCATTTTACAATGGAAAAAAATACATATTAATAACCCCAAGTCATTTCCTGCAGAAACTCAAGCCACTACCATTACACTTAGATGTGAATTCTTTCTCCTCCCCTGAAAGCCAGAATTGTACACTGAAAAAAAAATTAAATCCTCTTCCTTTACCAGGCATGTGAGTGCAAAGGAGGCCGTCTTGGCTCTGGGGAGGTTTTATTGTTACACAACACAGCATCTGCACAGACTGGGCACTGCAGTGGTGGTGCCAAACAGCTGGCAGGGATCTGGAGAGCCCAGGCTAGGGCCAGGGGGAGCAGCAGGTTTGGTTTGGCAACCTGAGCTACCTTTTGTCTTGCTGAAGGAGCTCTGGAAGTCGTACGCTCAGTGCAGTATTGCTTTTGGTGCTTGATTTGTTTTTGTTCAAGGTGGGAAGGCTTTTATTCCTATTAAATGGCCTTTTCTACTGATGGAAAAATTAGGGACTTTGTATCTGCAGATTTCTCCCTCAAAGAGGGTTTGGCTCTTCCGACAGGCTGAACTCCACTTGGAGTGTGCAAAACCTCTGGCACGATCTCATCTCCACAACTCAGCCTGTTGTTAATAAAGAGCTTCAGATGCTGGAAACTCTCTCTTATTTCCTGACTTCTGTGATATTTCCTGGTCCACATCAAGAAATTGCCTTCAGGTGAGCAGTCTGCGTTTCATGAGAGCTGTGAGAGGAACCGATGGGGATCTGCAAGGATGGTGCGTTTGGCATGGTGGAGAGAGAAACTCCTGCTCTCTTTTGGAGGAACAGTTAATAGAAGGGATGTTTTTTCATATTGGTTTTATAAGAATTACATAAAAACTCTTGACAGATGTTAGAAAAGGATGGAAGCCCAAGGAATCTCCTTTTGCCAAAGAAACAGTCCTGGGTCCAGCCTCATGTTTGGTGTCTGGGTCAGAGCTCACTCGAGTCAGCGTGAGCCTCTCCCTGGATTTCAGTGGGCTTTGGAGGAAGCCACTGATTAAAAACCGAACCAGAACAGAGCTGAGTCCAGCTTTGGGCATGTTTGAACCGAGTGGTGGCTCTGCCTTGGAGGTCGGCAGCACAACATCCTTTTAAAGGCGAGTTATTTAAACTCCTGCAGCAGCAGCAGCCACGCCCAGAGCATCGCAAAGCAGCGCTGAGAGCTCTCCGGGAGTGCTTTGGCTGCTGGCACAGCTCTTGGGGTGAGGGTGATAGCTCTGTGTGTGCCTCAAAGCCTCTGCTTAGCCACTTTTCTCATCATTACCTTTTTCTTACAGGTTTCTTCCTCCTGAACGCCTCAGAGAGGCACTCGGTGCAGGTGTGTGTGTTACGCAGGAAAGGAGACACTGCTGCGACCCAGCGGCACCGGGCAGGGAATCTCACTGCTACCAGTTTTATCTGTCAGCTGACTCTTGTCTCCACATTCTAGTGCCTCCGGGGAAGCTGAGAACCATTTGTTATATTTTCATTCTAATGCTTCTCTGGCTTAATTCTGTGAGGGTGTGTGTCGGAGTCTGTCAGTGTCAGATGTTGCTGCTGAAGGGGATTTCAGGCAGCGAAGCCCCAGCTGTGTGGGTACCTATGTCAGCTTTAGTGAGAGCAGGGGAGTCCTCCTGAAGCTTTTCCATTGCCTTTGGATCAGACTTCGCCTCTCTAGATCTGTATTAAACTTGGTTTTAAAAGCCTGGAAATGGAGCAGAGGCTTTGCTCCATGTGCTGTACTTCCAGCCCTGAAATTATCTTGAGAAGAGCTTTGTCCCAGCCCTTTTCCCAGCCAGGGCTCTGCAGGGCTGTGCTGCTGGAGCCCCATGAGCTGCTGCCCGGGCTCTCTGGGCACAGGGGTTTGCTGGGACCTGGGTTGCTGGGTTTCCTTTGCCTGGAGAAGCCACACGGTGCCATGGCTGTGTGTCACCAGCTGCCAGCTGTCCCCAAGGGCTCCCTCCTGCCTGTCACTGTGCTGTATCCTCGCCATGGATGGTGAAGATAAACAGAAGCACCGGGGAGGAACAGCGATAAAGGAAACAGAAGGATTTGTTCATTTATTAGAGGGGGTTTTGGAGCATTTTTTTTAGTTCGTGGCTACTTGTAGACAATGAGGAAATCAATGTTCATAAACTCCAAGGCTCAAGAACTAAGCATTAGGAGCACAGCTTTTTCCCTGCAGGCTGCAGAGAGCCAGGTACATTTGCAATTCTTTACTAATAAGCTTGGGACTAGATCAGCATATATATGTAAAAGCACTAATACTTTTATTACTGAAGACAGCCCAGAGCTTAGGCCCCTACAGTTTGCCTAGAAAATGGAATATTTGATCCTCCCCCACTAATTGTATGTTTTCCTTGCCTCCTGGCAGTCGGCACAAAAGCTCTGAAGAACTTGACATACGACAAAGAGAACACCAGAATCTGCTGTGCCATATGATGAGCTCCCGTTGCAGTGGGCATGTTCCTGGCTCCACAGAGCTTCACAGCCATTACACCATTCCCTGCTTCCTGATGGGAATTCGTGCCTTTGCTTTAACTGCCTGCAGGAAGTCACAAGTATTTCCTCCCAAAGCATGCGATGTTAATGCTTCATTTAAATCTAAAATATACCTGGGACTGGGAACAGGGGGTTGGTGGTCCTGGGCACTGCTGTTGCTGTGACAGGTCCAGGAGAGACACTTGGTTGATGCACCCTTCCCCAGGAGCTGAGTTTGGTGTAAAGAACACAGCTTTGAGGGTGAGCTGGGATTTGCAGAGTCCCGTGAACATGGAACACAGCTGTGCCAGAAGATGTGAACCCCACTTTGTCCCATTTGGGTGACGGGTACGGTGCCAGTGTGGGTTCCATAAAGAGCTCTCCGAGCTTCTGTCATCCTCCCATCAGCACATTTGCTGCTGCCTGTGCTGGCCAGCACTGAGTCGGGAATGACTGTCAGTGTCACCCGGCCGTGGTGACACGGGGATGTGCAGCTGCACTGGACAGACACAATCTGTCTGTTGGTTCTTTGGAGCAATAACTGCTACCGGCCCCTTCAGTCACCTCTGCAAGATCAAGAGCAAGGCGTGACAAAAAGGGAGACCAGATGATAAAAGCACAGTTGTGTATAAACCAAAGGCTTTATTATTCGCCGTGAGCGATCAGCAAATCTTCGACTAAAAACTGCTTCCGTCAAAGCTCAGCGTCATTGAAAGAGGGGATTTATCTTCAGCAGGATTTCCCTGCACTGGGCTCAAGGGGAGAAATGAAATATAAACGTGGCTCTGACAGGCAGAGCCCAGGGAGGGGAGTGTGGTCAGTGCAGCTGAATAGCTGCGGGCTTTTTGTCCCTGCTGGCGGGGAGCAGGGAGATGAGGACGCAGGGCTGCGGGAGCGCTGCGTGCAGAGAGGAACCTCTGCGTGGGGAGTCACTGAACGTGAGGAAACGCCACATCTCGGGGGCTTTTCTGTCAGGCTGACAAGTGCAGCCTTTTTGCCCCCACTAGCTGCAGCTGCAGGATGCTGAGCTGAGGCCAGTGGCTCCTGTACGCTCCTCGTCTCAGTGAGCTGCAAACTCCCAGCCCGCAGTGGGGAGGTGAGAGCAGGTTGTGCATCTTCAGCCTAAGATGCAGAAATTTGTGTTTGTAGCTTCTGGGCAGAGACACGGCGAGTGCATTCATCTTCTTAAGAGATACACCTGGCCTTGGAAGCTGGACTGTTGCTTAGTCCTGTCAAGAGTTGCAGGAGAGTTCCTGGATACCCTGAGCTACAGGTAGAAACAGAAGTACCTCTAAGTTTGCAAAAACAGGGCCAGGAGCCTGTGTATGTGAGGTGTGGGACCTTGGAAAGAAAAGATGGGAGGTGGTGTTGGAGTAAGGAGTTGGACCTGACAGCTTTTCATCATAGGCACCAATTAGGGGGTGGATTTTTCTGCTGAAGTGCAGAAAAGGGGCTGGGATTCCTGTGCCTTCCTCAGAGCAGAGAGGGTGGATGTGTGGGGACACAACTGCCAGCTAGCAGTTGTACCTGTCAGCATCAGGGGAGATGTGGCTGCTGAGAAAAGGCCCTACACTGTACCCCGAATAGCGTGGATGGGGGATAGGTAAAAGAGAGGTTCTCTGCTAGGAGGTATAATCAGCTTTTCTCTTCCAGGGTTCAGGCTGGTGAGCTGTGGGCTGAAACATCTTTCCCAAGTGGGAGAAATAGCAGAAAGTATGTTGTTTTTTTCACTTTCCAAAGAGCTCTCTGTTCCCCCCACCTGTTCCTAACTTGTTCAGGAACATCTCCCCATCGGGAGCATGGAGCTGAAAAAAGATGGGAGAGTATCTGACAGACCTGCTGGGGTTCAGGGGGGGCTTTCAGGACTTTTCTTAGATATTGGTAAATTGTTGAATGCAAGCATCGATTGTTACCACTTGATTCTCTTGATCTTCATGTTGCCAGTGGCTCTGGAGTTGTTCTCTGCACTGACACTTTGAATTAACTCACCACTGCAGGCTAGGAGACTGTAGGAATATTTGTCTCCTGGAGAAGTGGTGAGGTGTTTGCTCGTGCCTGGCAGCTGTGGTGGCACTTGAGTTGAAGGTGTCACCTCTGCTCAGTCCTTGAGGTGTCACAGCCCTGCTGAGATTCAAACACATCTCCAGAACCTCACGCATCAATCCTGCATTTGAGAGAAGCAGGTAGTGTGACAGAGCCATTTCAGGGTGAAGGAAAGAACCTCTTTCATCTGCTGTGGTAGTGCTCAGAGAGGAAATTCCATTTCTCCTAGAAAGATGCCAGTGCAAAGGTCTGTCCGAGTTGCTTCATGTAGCAGGGCTGGAGAATGGCAGCAGCACACAAATTCTGCACTGGAACACTAGAAAACCTGAGAATTCTTGATTTAGATCAAAGTCCACTTTGAAAAGAGGATTTAGGCATTTTTAAAATGTTACTCTGTCTGTGTTATGTGCTGTTTTCTCTTCCAAGGGAAGCTGTCTGCACTGCATTATGTATTAGGCTGTTGAAAGCATAACTAGTTATGTAATTATTAGAATTAAATTTGCATTCCCAACTAGGCTGTGTGTAACTAGTACGGTAATACATGCTAATTAAATACCAATTAATAATTTTAAAAAATGGGATCTGAACCTACATAGCTATCACAGATGCAGTAAATACTCATTGCTTATGAAGAACAAATCAGGTGTGTTTTAATATGCAGCCCCAGTCCTATATAAACACATTGTGCCAATTATTTGGAGCAGATTTAATGTGCTTTTTATTCATATTGCACAGCTACTGCTGACTGAGCGACAATCACTGTAATGTATTTGACTACTTTTGTATTAGTTCACATTAATACTTCCAGCTGTTCACACTGGGATGAGTTGTGTTCCAACCATCAGCAAATGCCCAAATTTAATAAGTTTTACCCTGCGAGGTGCAGGGGTTTATTCATCCAGCCAGGTAATCCAGGTAGGCTTGTGAAAAAAACTGTCTTTGTATAGTCTGAGGCTGTTTGGCTCTGGCAGGATGTCTTCCATCTCTTTATGTGCAGGCTTCAGAAACTCTGTGGAACAGAACCGAAGTCCCCGTAAAAGCTGAGATGCTTCTGGTTTAAGAAACATTCAGAATTTCTGCTGCCAGAGGGAAACAGTGCACTTTTGTGCACTCTGGTACAAGTTTCTGCCGCAAGTTTAGAGTTGTGTTATAGAGCTGGGGGGGAAAAGCCCAAGCTGGACTAGCTGAACACGAGGGCTGCTGCCTGCTGTAGGCTGGCCATGAGCCAAGGGAAAGGCTGGCAGCGTGCAGCCACGCAGGGCCCTGAAACCAGGGAGTGCCTGGGCACCCTGGCAGGGACAGGCTTGTGCAGCAGTGGCTGTGCTTGCTGAGGACTGACGGCACCCAGCACCTCCCATGAGACCTGGGTTTTGGCTTGCAGGGGAGTTTTCCAGACTTTTGCCATGCTGGGAGTCTGATTTTGATTTTTTAATTGCGTTTTGCCTTCGAAGCCATTTTCTCCATGAAAAAAACCAGGGTGATCAAAGAGTTGCTTTGGCCAGGCAGGGTCTGGGCAAGACTCCTGGTGGTGTGGGAGGTGCATCCCTGTTCCTGCACGTCCCCGCTCCTGCTGGGCTCCACCAGCTCAGTCACCTCTGTCACACCCTGCGGGGAGGCTTTGCCTGCGCTGAGGCCAGGCCAGGACTGGGGCTGAGGCACCCACCTGGGAATTTCCCCAAATGACCCCACCTCGCTCTGCAGGAGGCTCTGGGTGCTCCTCTGGTGTCCCCGGGGGAAAGGAGGGCAAAGCCAGCTGAGGGACCAGGGCACATGGAGGAAGAGCAGGAGGAATGAGGAGATAATGAAGAACTGGAATGCTGTGCAATTAGGAGTGGGGTAACGAGGTCTGGGGTAGAATTAATGCCTACCCCAACAGTTCCCAAAATAAGGTCTGTGGCTCCTGAGGCACGTTCACCTCCAGTAGTGAAAATTTGTTTTACACAAATTCTGTGAGTTCCCAGGGCAGAAGTTTGGCAGTGACAGAATTAAGGGTTTTCCTGCAGCCCCTGTAGTGTGGATGAACATCTTTCAGTACTTCTTTCACGTAGTTCAAGTAGTTTCTAAGCTCTGATGTTATTTGCTGTCACTAGAAATGTGTCCCAACTCCATACAGCCCGGAACTGAGCTGAACTTGTAAGGAATACATACTTTTATTTTGATTTGCTACCTTTTAAAAGTACCTGTAACTTCTCTTGGTTACTTGTTGCATCACTTGAGGGTTCCAGCATCAAGATAGTTTGAATTTTCCTTCCTCCTCTTCTTCTTAGTTTGTTCCTCCTCACTTTTAGGAATCAGGCTCACTGATTTTCAGGGTCTTTACCTTTAATTTCTGGAGCTGGTGACACCTTAAATGGATTATATCAGCTCATTGGGTTTCATTCAGAAACCCATCAACCCAAATTATCTTCAGTGCTGTGTAATGAAACTAAGTTCAAGCACTTCTCTCAAAGTGTTTTCCTGAGGCGCTTCTCTGAGCTCAAGCTGTGCTGCATTTACAGAACAATTTAGGTCTGGAGCTCACTTGAGACTTCATCAGCAAGGTAAGAGAGCATTAGTAATTATTCTAATTTTTCAAGTCAAGATATTTGTTTGGCAGATTGGCTCTGTGCTTCCTTTAAAGGCACTGCATCTCTCTCTTTTCTTCTTTTTTTTTTCTTTTTTTCCTTAATAACTAGGTATAGGAAGGGTAGATATTCAGTTTGATGTTACTTGCTCTCCTGATCATGTTGTTTCTCAGCAGAGAAATACAAATTTGCTATTCCTAAGAGCAAGACTTTTTTTCCCTGTATATTAATAACAAAAAATGCCATTTTACTAAAAGCTCAATTTAGGTAACCCTGGACAAAAACCCAGTCTGGGTGGTAGAATCAGGAGCAGGAACAGGGGTGCTCTTCACCTGAGTAATACACGTGTAAAAGTGATGGGGGGGGGTGTTAAAATTGTTGACTGCAGCAGGTGCCAGACACAGTTCTGCATCCTCAGTAGGTTTTTGTTCTGGAGAGCTTCGTGTGGCTGTTTGCACCATGCCAGGCTCACGAGGTGGGGTGGTGGTGGTGCTGAGAGGAGCAGGTATTTACAGGTGTCGAGCAGGCACGTCTGTCCCTGACAGCAGCTGTGGGTGAGGCAAGGACAAACCTGGCACGGGCCAGCTCCTGACACAAACCAGTCACTGCTGGTCGCTTTGGCAGCCTCTGTGTGGGTGCACTGGGAGAATCGACGGGGAGCCTTCACCCTTTGAATCCCTTGCTGGTTTGTGAACCCAGCCGACCTTAACCCTGAGCTAATTCCCGTCCCAGGAGTGCAGTGAAACTCAAACCGGTCCCCAAAGAACAACAAAGCCCAGCCTAAACCCACCAAAGTCGAAGCTAATGGAGCTGGCCTGGGATTAAGTTCACCACAGAAAACAATGCTGAGGCAAATTTCTGAGTATGGGGAATGTAATCATGCTGTTTCCTTTCAAAAGATAAATGGATGATGTTAAGTGTCATCACAGGCTTCTCTCATTAGGCTAAACTCACTCAGGAGTGCTTTTGTATTCAGAAGAACATTATGTGGAATAGAAAGTGCTCAGCCACAAGCAAGCTATAAAAAGGTTAATGATTTTAAGCCAAAGTTACGTATAAGCACTGATAATGTTACAACTTGTGTTATTCCCTTTTTCTGTGGCAGTGCACATCTGTTTCTTTCATTTCAGTGCAGGTTTTGGTCTCGTAGAAGAGCTCTGAGTCTGGGAGCAGGGTACTTGACTGTGCTTTTGTGCTGGGGATTTCAAAGGCCTGCAGCCTTGTACCAGGACTGAGGCATTTAAGGTTTTACCTTCTAGCTTTAGGGAATAATGAGCATCAGTGGAATTAATGGGTACTTCTCAAACATTACAAAAACCCCCAAACAATCCTGATTCTGCCCTTTGCAGAAATCCAGGTTCAAAACCCCTCCCACTGCTTTTTTCAGTCACTGTGTCTCGATGGAGATGATGATAACTTGGACACGAAGCAAACCTACTCCTAAAATTGGATATTAGGAAGAAATTCTTCCTTGACACAGGGTGCCCAGAGCAGCTGTGGCTGCCCCTGGATCCCTGGAAGTGTCCAAGGCCGGGTTGGATGGGGCTTGGAGCAACCTGGGACAGTGGAAGGTGTCCCAGCCCATGGCAGGGGGTGGAACAAGATGAGCTTTAATGTCCCTTCCAATCCAAACCATTCTGGGATCCTGTGATAAGGAGAAGAGCAGGTTGTTACAGCAGCCTCCAGGCCTGATGGGCTGAGGGGAAGGAGAAAATTAGGGAAAACTGTTCATTAATTCTGTCCGGCAGCCTCACTCTTTAGGGATTTTTATCACGTACAGTTTGAGGGAGCTGAGGCAGAAGAAAGACTCAACCGCCCCAGCTGTAAATAAACCCAAATTTGAGCTGGAGATCAGCCTCCAAACGTGGCTCCTGTCACTCCATGGGACACGAGTCCTGTGCTGAGCACGTCTCACGCTGCCCACCGAGATGAGTTATTTCAGGGCAGCTGGTTCCACCGGCAGGACTCTGATGCTCGTCCGAGGCTCCCAACAAAAGGTGGTGTGGTGGGGCTGCGGGGTTGGGCGATGGGCGGGCAGGGAACCAGGCTGGGGCTGCTCTGGGCTCGGTGGCTTTTTCCAGGAGGAAGAGTCTGCTGAGAATAAATTCGACACAGTGGAACAAAGTGTTCCCCAGAAATGCGTTCCACAGGCAGGACAGCAGCAGCCTTTCTGCCAGCTGAGGGGCCTGCTGCAGGAACGCTTTGGCAAGGGGAAAAATTATGGCCAAATCTGTGCTAAGCAGCCTGATGGTGGGTGGCTGGATTATGCAATGTTACTGATACTCAGAATCCATTATCTGCTGCAAAGAATCTCTGAATGAAATGAAATGATAGAGCAGCTAGCTCTTCATTTTGTCTTCTTTTCTTCCCCTCCACTCCCTTCCAAAAGCTGTGCATTCAAACACCTCCATTCAAATTCTTTAGACTTGAGAAGACCAGGAGGACAGAGCCTGTAATGAAACCTTCATCAAGAACCTGAGGTCAGGGCTAGAAAATGAGCTCTTGCAGTGTCAGAAATTCTTGGATTTGTTGAAACTTGGTCCTGGAAGGGATAAGCCAGAAAGCAATCCTGAGAAAAAGAGGAAAAATACGATGTCCTTTCCCTTCAGCATGCACTTTTGGGAGCGTAGTCATTTCTGGGAGAGGTACCAAGAGTTACAGCTACTCTCAGCACTGCCAGGTGGGATGAGTGAACGGGCAGAATCACCATCACGCAGAAATTGGTGTGGTTTTGCCTTGGAAAGAGTGATCACAGCCCAACAGTTGTGCTCAACTGCATCTATTGATTTGCTGTGCGCAAACAAGAATTGTGCCTGATTGCCTGGCTGGCAAATTAAGGAAATGTGGCTGATTTACTCCCACTGGGAGTTATTTTGGCCTCACGAGGTCGAATTTTAATATTAGTTAAGGTGTGTTTAAGAACACATCTGTCTTGTCCCTCTTTCAGCCTTATTCTGGGAACGAGGGAGGGCTGAGCTCGGGCTGCAGGTGCCACGAAGGTGTCAGAGCTGAAAGGGAAAGGCTGCTGCTTGTACCAGCCTCTCTGGCTGACTGAGCCAGCGCGTTCTGGAGCCCGCGAGAGGTGAGGAACAGCAGCAGCTCGTGGAGATGTTTCGTGTTCTGGTGCTTTCCGAGGTGCCTCGTGCTTGGAAGCAGACTGTTCCCTCCAACCATCTCAGCAGTGCAGCCCAGAGCGGAGCCACGGCCTTGGCTCCTCATTGACCGAGGGCGCTGCTGACACCCAGCATAAATGAACCCTCAGAGAAGGGAGGAAGGAGGGATTGCAGCCCAGGCCTGGATATTGTCTGTACTGCTGCCTCTGAGCCTTAAGGAGTCCACGTGGACCAGAGCACTCAGCCCCCTCACTTCTCACTTTGGGGTTTGAAAGCACCTTGGATTTATTCTCCCAGCTTGCCCAGGTGTTTACAGCTGGGGGATGTGCGTGGTGCCACTGGGGCAGTCTGTGGTGACAAGTTTTGGTGTGGAGCTGTCCTGCACTAACACAAACCCCTTTTGGCTCAGACCTTTGCTGTCCCGAGCCCGGTTCCTCCTGGTGGCCCTTGCCAGTGGAGGGGAACCTTCCCAGGGTTTGCTCCTCTGACACACTCTGGAAACTTGGAGCAGCTGCTTCCCCCTTCTGCATTCCCAGCTCCTAAAATAAAGCATTCTTGCTCCGAATCTCCAGGGCCACTTTGGCAATGCAAGTCTTGAGTTTTCCCTTTTTCCTTCTCTGGATTTTGTTTCCTTTCACCTTTTGAGTTTCTTCCCTTTTCCCCGAGGGAGTGCTTATGTTCTCAGATTAAAAACAGAAGTCCATTCAGTCTTCCATGAAGGTTAATTTATTGAAAATATCATTTTAGTATCCTTTCAGTTGGTATTTTCCATATAAAAATGTTTATTTTACTAAAACCACATCTTTCTGATGGAAAAATGTCTGGGCATTAAAAAAGTCAACCACTCTCTAGTAGTTTCAGTATATGAATATTTCCATGGTGTAATCATGATTTTATGGAGCAAAGCAACCTGAGATAACCACTTAAGTTCTTAATTTTAACTGACATTAATGAATTATAAGATTATTTTAGCTAACATATTAAATTTTCATGCACTAGAGCCTCACTGTGACCTTTTGAATCCTAGAAATCTTAGTGTTTAAACTTCAAAAGATGGGCATTTTCAATTATTTTTTTTTTTATTAATACAGTAAAAGAACAGTAGAAGTCAGGTAAAACCTTGCTAAGGCTCCATGGCAAACTGCCCCTAAACAGCAAAGCTGTATTTTGTAGTTGCTTGTTCTTAGATAATGCAGCTCTGGGGTGCTGTGGATTGGAGAACTTTAGACCTCAGGTCTTGGGAGCTCCATCACCGAGGTTTCCAGAGCAAACAGACATGAAAAGCCCAAAGGAAAAGCTCTGGAACCAGCCTGTCAGGTTGTGATGTTCTTTGATGTTCTTTGACACTCAAAACGCTCTGAGAAAGTATTTTGTTCTGGAAGAAAATGATAAAAGACAAAAAAAAAAAAAAAAAAAAAGATTGTTTTGAAATGGAATTGAAATTTCTGGTTGTTTTGTGTGGAAGGCAAGAGGAGATGTTTTGTTCAGGGATGCAGAGTCTCACCTCTCTCGGAGTCCGTGCTGACCCAAATCTGAGCTGACAGGAGGTGTTATTTTACCACAAGGAGTCTTTAACCTCCCTATCCTGGAAGAGCCCTTGGCAATCCCCTCCCAGGTATTAAACCAGGCTGTTAACCCCCACAGGTCTCTCCAGCAAGGCTTTAGGGGCTCTGCTACAAGGGCTCTGTTGGCAAGAGCCAGACAAACCAGTAAAAACCAAAATATTGTTGGGAGAGAAGGATTGGAAAGCAAAAGAAGTGATGGCCGTAAGTGTGAAGGAGACACTTCCTCCCTGGGGCACGGCTTGCTGCCCCCATAACTCTGTGTTTTCCTGTTCCTCCCTGCCACAGCTGCCAGCCCTTCTGGAGCACCAAATCCCTTCCCAGATTCCAGGAGTCTCCTGGTCTCCCACGTGTCTGTCTCCTCACGACGCTGCTGTGAATACAAAGGGGTACCTGCTGCTTCTTCTTCTTCTTCTTTTCCTCCTGTTTTCTTCCCTCACAGCCCCTGCTGAACAGAAATGATGGATTTGTGTGACACGGGGCTCGGGGAGCAGCTCGCAGGGTGTCCCCACAGCAGCGCAGGTCTGCTCTGCCCTGTGCCCAACCCCAGCGTGAGCGTGGTGGCACAGCTGGTGGGACCTTCCAGAAGATGGGAAATGATTCTGAAGCTCCTGTGGTGGCAGCACATGAAAAGCCACTCGGGTGCTGGGTCCGTTGCATTTTCAAAAGGCAGAACAGGTGAAAAAACCAACACAGTGCAGGTGATTATGGAATAACTGCATTGTTCAGTATAGGTAGAAAAGCACTGCCCGTGCTGCTCCTCAGGCACGATTGCTGGTCTCTGGCAGCCTTAACTGAGGAAGAAAGTGATTTTAATTAGTCTGCAGACAGGTCTTCAGTGAAATGGATTTTAACTTTTGAAAATCCATCGGTAGAATCAATTTACAGTAAAGTCTTTTACTGATTAAATATCACTTCAACCTCCTTTGAGGACAAAATATTTACCTCTTTAACTGCTCAAACTCTGAAGGAGAGACCTCCAGGGGACACCAAACAGGGGGAAGAACATCTTCATTTTCCTGGTGTCTGAAGGGGTAATCCTACCCTACCTCCTTTGCTCCCGGCTCTCCAGAGTACATTCTGCTCAAAAAGCTCCAGATCTTTCCAGATTTGCACAGATCATTAGGAAGAACATTAACTGGTGCTTTTTTTAATGCTTTGTGGGTTGCTGCAGTGATGTTTCCAAGCAGCTGTAGGCACAGAGGAGCTGGGGGTTTTCATGGCAGTGCGAGGAGTGCCTCATCTCAATGTGCTGCCCTTTGGTAAATGAGCACGAGAATTTCTCCTGCAGTGACGTTCTTTGTTTTGCAGAAAACAGTACTTAGAGAAAACAGGATGTTTTTCTCCGGGGCCATGTCACCAAAGGCCAGACTAGAGCCTGTCTTCACCTTGCTGCTCCTGCCCCACCGTGTGATTTTGTCGCCACAATGAAGGTGTCGTGTGATGCACAAAACCAGGGCCCAAGAGCCTCTTTTGTGCACGTCTTGTGCCCATCCTGAAATGTAAAAGCAGGGAAAGTCTCCCAGCAGCACCAGCAGGGAAATATCTGCTTTAGCAGAGCAGAAAGCTTTCCTGGGGGGCTGGCTGCAAACTTCCAGCTTCTGGGTGGTGCAAAAAGCTTCATGCAAACCCATTTGTAGCTGCAGCCCGTGAGGATTCTGCCAAAACTGAAGGCAGATCTCAAGCCAGATGTTCTCTCTGTCATATGCTGTAAAAAGAGAGCAATAAAATGCAATTTGTAGCATCACCCCTTGGGATTTTACTTTACCTTTCAGTGTGATAAATCTAAGAGCTTCACTCAGGGTTATCACATTGCTCTTGAAAGCAGAGAATCTGAACAATTTATTTAATTGAAATGTAAGTTTATGCCACTTCACTTGTTGGTAGACAAGTTGTGGGCTTGGAACGGGGCCATGTGTTTGCACCAGCAGGAAATTAAAATTGCCAACTACAGGCTGATACTCTGTGCTGGTGACTCAAACTGTGATGACAATTGAAGCTGTGTTTCAGAAACAAAATGTTAGCACTAATTATGATTTTCCTTGCAGCAAAAGAGTGTGGCAGTTGCTAAGAAATGTAATACATTTTAGGTTATATGTTCTTGGGATTTTTTTGGAGAAATGCAATGCAATTTTTTTGTGGGTGGAAGCCCATATTAATTATTTTGAAAATCTGCAGAGAGCTCTCCACTATTGCTGCACACAGATGGATGAGCTGATACCTTACCTGGTCACCACCACTGATGCAGCTGAGAGTGATCTTAAATTTGGTTAAAATTATTATTTTGATTATTTGTTGTTTTTTTTTTTAATTCCCTGTCTTTTCCCTCTGTGTGCAACTGTGTGTTTGCTGTGCTTGGAATTTAAACAGGTATTTTGGAAGTGGATGGTTGGTGTTGTGTTTCTGGACATCAGGGTCAAGAAATGTTACGTGATCATCAAAGTGGGGGTTTTCTGAGGGGAGGAGGCGGTGTGGTGATGGAACAGGAACGCTTATATTTAATCTTTCTCCTCTTGGAACTATCACAGGAATTGATAAAAGCAACAAAGATTTGCTTAATTTCCCATTTTACCGACTTTTATCACTGATGTGATGAGAGAATCAGAGAAAAGTCCGTGCCACCAGCACGTTACAGCAGGAGTGGGGTGCAGGATGGATGTGCTGAGGTCTGGTGGGGTTGCTGTGGCAGGAGACCTTGAGGGGGGATAAAGGAGTCGTGCCAGGAGTGAAATGTGGCTGTGCCAGGAGTGAAATGTGGCTGTGCCAGGAGTGAAATGTGGCTGTGAGCGTGTCCGGGCGCTGGAAGGGCAGAGGATGTCGGGACCAGCCAAAAGTGAACAAACTCTCCCCGTGCCCGTGGCTGCAGGGGCAAAAGTAATTTCGTGAGCCTGAGGGGTTTTCTTTTTCCCCCCTGGGATGAGGCATCGCCGGCTGCCGTGTGCTGGCTCTGCAGGAGGAGAGTTCAAACGTTTAGAGCAGCAGCAGCGGGGGAGCTTTCCTAGCGCAGAGGATGTCAGGGATAACTGCGTGGCAGTTCTGGGCTGGGCCGGGCCAGGTCTGGCTGCTGAGGGCACGGGGAGGGCTCGGGGCGAGCAGGGTGGTTTGCGCTCGCCAGTCCTTCCTCAGGATGCGCTGCATCCCACGGGGAACAGCTGAAATGAAACGTAATCCGCACTGTTTATTCCAATTACTGCTGCTCGTAGTGGGGATACTGCAAGCATAACGAGCACCAGCACGCTGAGAATCTCATAAATCCAATTCTGTCGCTCACCTCATGGACTATTTTTTATGGACACGTTCTTTTTTAAAAGCTGAAAGAGTCAAAATGACTTCTTGCACCCCCGTGCCAGGCAGCGAAATTCCTGGGAAATGGGTAAAATTGTCTCTGTACTGATCAGATAAAGTGTGAATAAATACAGAAATTATGCTGCAACAGCATCGTTTTTAATCTGATTTTTATTAAGTGGAGGAGCAGATTTAACAGTTGGGTTCTCTTGAGAAATCTTATTTAGTTTATTTTCAATTCACACTTCAGACTTGCCTGGATTGGCCTTTTTGCTGTGTAGCAGCTTTTATCACAGTGACAGGATCAATAAGGGAAGGAAATTTGGTATATGCCACTGCTTGTCTGTGTGCATCAATGCCCAAAAGTAGAAAAAAAAACCTGTCTAGAGATTTTTGCATTCTTGTTTCTAGATGGCAAATTTGAAAGCTTCTGAAAATAATTTTAAAAATTCACCAAAGAGTCTGTGTTCTGTGAGGAGACATTTCCTCAGAAAAATAAAAGTATTTTTGCAGGAACACAACCTGAGCTTTCCATGGGAATTCTGAGGAATTAGTTGGAACAATATCATTTTCGTCTGATGAAATTTCTTTTTCACTATCAAGAAATAATGATATTGAGACCAAAATTTCAAAAGAAAACTCTCTTTAGGGAAACTTAAAGAAAAACCCCAATATTTTAATCTGCTGCCCGTTCAGGAGAACCAGCAGAAGCTGACTAAATCTGAAAGTCTGTATTTTTTGCCTAGTCCAAATTGAAAGGGCAAATTTCATCAGAAGAATGTGCAGCAGTGACATTTAAAATTTCCTTGTTAAAACAGGCGTTTCAGATTAGTCATCAAAAACTGAAGGCAAATGGTGAGGAGTGTCAGCAATACCTAATGGTGAGAGCCAGCTGTTTGCCTTTGCTGCATCTTTACATTGTGGTAAATATTAATATTCCTCAAATATTAGCGAGTGTCTGTGTTGTGCTTTCGTGGGATACCACCAAGGCAAGATCCTCTGTCTGGCCAGAGACAGGAATGTTAAATACCAAAGGAAATAAGCACATTTTTGGCTGAAATGCTGCTTTTCTGAGGGCTTTGAGGTCTGTGCACAGGGCCCATGGGATCTGCCATCGGGCCAGCTTTGCTTGTCCCCCTGAGGACACCGTGGTGGCCTCTACCCACTGCACAGCTGTCCCCTCCTCCTCTTGTTCCTGCACAGAGCAGGTTCTTTTGTTTTAAATTCAGCTGCTTTTCTGTCGTTTTCTAGTTTTGGACAACTGTTCTGGGAGTAAAACATCTTTTAAAAATTAATCCACCCTGGCAGGATCTTGCGGGGAAGCCAGCAGGAGTCACCTGGCTCAGCACTTCGCTCCTGCATTAAAATTCACTCCAGAACTGGGGGACAAGTGCTCCATCCCCTTGTGCAGAAACCCCAGATTCTCTGTGTGCTGTCGTGGTGCTTTTCTCCTGGAAAACTTCAGTTCAGGCTCTGGGTGAAGACCAGCGAGCCTGGTTTAGGGTAGGACAGACCCAAGCAGGAGCACCGAGGAGTGGGAATGCACCTGTAAAGTGCCCTGAACTCCCTTTGCAAATTCCTCATCCAAGACAACATAATTTTTTTTTTTGCAGCAAGTTGTCATTCCCTTGAACTCCCCCTGTTGCTACTGACACTGATGCACATCATGGTTTCTGTATAAATGTTCATTTAATCATAATGAGGCAGCAAACTCCCACGTTTCCCTGAGCTGCTTTCAGTGTAATTTTTGCTCTTATGATGTTTTAGTATAAAAATATCTTACTAGAGGTTATGGGGAGGTATCAACAATTTTTATTTTTTTTGTTCTTTCAAGCTTGCAGATGATCCAGCACTGCCTGTGTTTCACTCTTGCTAGCAGTCCCGCTATGACTAAATACAAACTTAAATTTATGGCTGGAAAGGAGGGATGGAAAAGACTTTCCAGTGAGAAGTGTTGCGAAATAGAAATTTGTGTGTTCTGGAAGGAGCTTAGAGATTCTGATTCATAACAAAAAAAAAAAAAATTAAAAGAAATAAATAAGAAATTATAAAAGAATTTCCTCTGGCAGCAGATGCTCCCAGCTGCTGGCACGGGCAGGAAGCAGCACACCCAGGACAGATCACTTGTTGCCACGGTTTTCACTTTCTCTGTCTGAAGCTATCCAGGCTTGCAGCCCAGAAGGAAAAGAACCAGAATGTACAATATCAAACTGTTCTGACCATTAACTGTGAATCTCCTCCTTGAAATAACGCTTTCTCACAATGGCCAGAAAAAATGGTACATTTTAGTCTTTTCTCATAAGAAAATTAACCCCTCATGGTTTATTTGCTCTGTATGTATCAGCCTTTCTAACAGTTTCCTTGGTTAATTTTGAGTGCCTTGGCCAAATTCAGCTAAAGCAAACACAGAAATTCAAGTTTGTAAATATAAACAGCAGTTGAGGAAAACCCAGTTATAGGATCTGTGGAGGGGAAAAAGGCGTGAGTCCAGGATTTCAGCAGTCTTGGAGGTATCTACAAAGGTTGGAGGTGTTAGGAATTCCCCCAGCTGTGGGGGAACTTCGGGAGGAGTTTGCTGCAGCAGAAGGCACAAAAGGCAGGGACTCACTCACCTTTGGATTCTCTGGTGTGGAGTAAGGAGAACCCTGACCCAGGAGCTGCAGGTCCAGTGCAAAAGGGAAACCCCATCCCTGGAAGTTCTCAGGTTCAGGTTGGATGGGGCTTGGAGCAACCTGGTCTAGTGAAAGGTGTCCCTTCCAACCCAAGCCATCCTGTGATTTATGACTTTTGACAACATTTGAAATACTTGTTTCCTCTAACAGTATAGATAATTTTTTAAATTTTTTGCTTAGTTTTCTTCTCTTGATTATAGGACACTATAATCATTTCTTCCTTAGCCCTTCACTCATGCTGCTCCCAGCTCAGTAATTGCATTTCTTCCCGTGCCATTTTTCGGATCTCCTGTGTCAGCCTGCTCCTGAATTTGAGATCAGAGAAATGTAACCATGGACACGTGATGAAGACTTGCTCCAACTCCTGGTGACCCTCCAACCCCTTTGCTTTCCTACAGCTCAAAGGATCTGCACTGCAGAGATGCACGGGACAGTGTCAGCTTTTCCTCTGTCACTGAAGAGAGCTCATTTGAGCTGTGTTATCTCTACCTGTAGCCTTCCATTCTTGCTCTGGCTCTTGAATGAGAGGAAAGAAAAACCCCTAGCGTGGAAGCAATCAAGATTGAAAACTGGGAGAGCTTTTATTCATAAAGTCCATGTTTTTTCTGCTGCTGTAGGATCTTGAGGAAATCATGGCAAGCTGATACTGCTCTCGTATCCATGAAGAGTAAAAAATCACTGCAAACAGGGACCATCAGAGAGGGGCAGATGTGAGCACGGGCATCGTTGGCTCCTCACTGGCTTTTGGCCTCCTCATGCCAGGGCAGACCCTTCCCCAGTTGAATTCCACAGCTGTGGGTAGAAAACATTTCCCCATTCTTTGTTTAAAACCTGCTGCCTTGTGGTTTCACTGGGTGAATTGCAGGAACCAGTGAAGGGCTGGGCAAGGTGGGGTTTTGTGGAACGCCACTTTTCCCCCGACACGGAGTTATCCATCTGCATCCTTCACCTGGCAGCTTCGAAATGTGAGAGCCCACAGTCCTTCCTTGGAAAAAGAGCTACTTAGTGGCTTTTTAGCCCAGAAATGAACGTGAGGTTCATTCCAGCTGCTGCTGGATATCCCACCAGCAGCCTGTTCTCTGAGAGGCATTTTCACATCTGGGTGGCTTTACCCTGCTGTCAGACTGCCACAAAAGATCTGTCTCTCATCACCTGCACAGAAATTTCTTCCCTGCAGGTGCTGGGTGGGCAGCAGCATTCGGGGGTGGCTTCCTGGCACTCCTGCTCAGGGCTCCACAATGGGATTTTCACAATACATTTCCTCTCCATGCTGCTCCTCAGGGAATATTGTGCCTTCCTGCAGGCACGCAGGCTTGTGGGATGTGGCGAGGAATTCTCAGGTGCTGCATTTGCATTCTGTAAAAACCACGTGAGTGTTCTCTTACTGCCTGTGCAAAACACCCTGTGGTCATAGGAAACATGAATTTTATCCTAAACAGGACAGAAGTGATCAGTAAAGTTCATATTGGTGCTGGCTCACAAGCAAGGAGCTCCATTTGCTCATCTTTTGAAGTCCAGAGATGTTTCTGTGGTCTTCAGTTGGAAAACTGGGACGTTGAAATATTGTGGTGACATCAGTAAGTCTTTTATTTCCTAACTGAGCTCTTAATCAAAGACAAATGAGGATGTTTCAATTCACTTCTCACTCCCTCAACAAACAAGGATGCTAACTGCCAGAAAACCGTTGTGATGATTGTGCTGTGTGGGTCCTCTTAAAAGAGGCAAGTGCTTTAAATGGAATTATGGTAATGATGTGATCATTGTCTGGGCTGGCTTAATGAGTTTAGCGGCTGCTGCAGTATTAAATGCTTTGCACTTAAGAAAAACACCTCCTGTTCCACTCCAAAAAGATCAGAAAAAGCTTTTGCTGTGGTGCTGGGTACATCACACGGGGCTCTAGGCACTGCCAAAATAACTGCTGGTTTGGACACTGCGGTCCTCTGCGGATTTGGCAGCTCAGGTGCTTCGGCATAAACACAAGAATAGGCTCTTGGGGGATGTACTTTGAATGGATGAATAAATTATGAGAACGTTTGACATAGCAGAGAGGGGGAGAAGGTGGCTGGAGGGTGCTCCATGTACGTGGGTGAAAAAGGGAGATGAGAGTGTCCGGAAAAAGAGGGGTCTGTGTCAGTCTTCCATAATTAATCTGGGAATAACTGGGGGTGTGGCAGGGACAAAAACAAGGTGCAAGGTGTCAGGAAGAAGAGAGGAGGTTCTGTACAGCCTGGTCCCTGCCTGGTTTGATTAAAGCATCTCCAGTTGCTCTGTCAGAGGCAGTCCCAAGGACACTTCCCTGCCGGTTTGCCTCGCCTGGGCAGCGCTGCCCTGGGGACTGGGAGCTCTGGGAATATCCTCCTGTCTCAGCTGGTGCCTTGCATAGGTCAGGGAGAGGCAAAAGGCAGGTGGGGATGGAGAAAACCTGCGTGGCTTTGCTGGGAGCTCTTCTTGAGCAGTCCCAGTCCCGTGGAGCCTCTCAGTGTCTGCTGGAAACGCCAGGCAAGGGACAGAAACACGGCCACGCAGGGGAGCCCAATTTTAATGGAGTTTTTTGTTTGGAAACAAAACAGTTACGTAACTTGGACTGTGGAAAAGCTCTTTCTTCTTGCACTGAGTACTTTTAAACTAAAATTGAGGGACCTTTCAGTCACACGAGTTGTTACTGTGGGGCTCAGCTGCGTGATCATCCTGCAGGATGAGCTGTCTGCCATTGTCAGACCCTGTTTTGAGCAGGACCATTTGGTTCATGTTCCTGACTGCCTGGCACTTCTCTTCAGCACTGATTTTTCACTTTTAAAGTGCACAGTGTAAATGTTTCCACCCTTGATCATTTCGGTGTGAAGAAGACAGGTGAGGACTGAGGATGGCATCTTTGGAAATGAACATTATTTTATGGGAAACCTAAAATTAATTTCCAGGCTGTTGAACTTTCATTAAATTTTGCTGCTTGATAATGATGCCTTGTATCTTCTGTTAATTCCTCAAAAAACCTGATGCAAACATCCCTGACTTCTGCTGGAAGCTGTGAGTAAATAGGAGCTACTTACAGATTCTGGTGTGGTGAGAGAAGAAATTATTTCTCCCTCATCACTGGAAACTCATTCGCAGTCTCTGAAAAATTCTGAATTAAAGAAAATTTTCATAGACCCGCCTGTGGCATTAAAGAGGTTTGGAGCATTAATACAGAATTATGCCTCATGCTGTGGTTTGCATGACAAAAATGTTAAGGGGTTAAGGAATATGAAGGAAGCCAAAGATATGCATTAAATCATCCCTTGGTTTGGAAGTCCCACGAGCCAGGTGACAGAGTCCTCATTCCCAGCATGTGATTCTGCTCTTCACACCAGAAAAATGTCAGTTTTCAACTGTAACCACGAGTTTTGGCACATGGGGTTTATTGATCTGCTCAAGTATTTTTTCTTATCCTAATGTATATGCTTGGCAATGTGGCAGGAGACAAAGGAAACACGTCCCCATCAGTTCTGTGGAGCAAATGTTCTGCTTTTTTCATTTAGTCAATTAAGACGCTGTTTGTAAGTACAAAATGTTTGTTCTAGACAAACTGATATATGGAGCTGAGCTGGGGCTGCATTTTCCAGGAACAAACAGTCCCATGGAATGCTCACTCGCTGTTTGGAGCCGGGAGAAATGTCAAATGCAAGTAGATTTTGTAAAACCTCTCCGGTTTCTCTGCGTGAATATTAATGATGGTGGCTTGTTGTTTTCATGATAAACTCTTCCAGCTATTAAATTACTGGAAAGAAATCCACCACTTCAACAAAGATGCCTGGGTGAGTCATGTTCATTTATAAGAAAGGTAATTTTGGTTGGTTTGACTCTAAAAAAAAAAAAAAAAAAATACCCTGCACAATTTGGTTGTGGTTTTCACTTAAAAACACACACGTACTTTTGTTTTTAACATAATGAGAGGCCTTTAATCTAAAGTTTCTGGGGAAGGGGAACCTTAGTCCATCCCACTCCTACTAGTTTCATGCCAGTGCCAGCAAGAGAAACCTGGAGAGGGGTTGCAGGTCAGCAGAGAAAACCTGAAGAGCAGCAGAAAGGATTTCACAGGATGGGTAAGGTTGGAAGGGATCACTGAGGTCATTTGGGTCCATCTCCCCACGCCCTCTCCGGACAATCTGTTCAGGCCTCGGTCACTGCACAGGGAAGAAATTCTTCCTGATGGTCAGGTGGAACTTCCTGGGCATCATTTCCTGCCCATTCCTCTTTGCTCAGCACTAAGGAGAAGAGTCTGTTTGGGGTTTGGGTTTTTTGTTTGCTTGTTTTGTTTTCTTGGGGGTTTTTGTTGTGTTTTTTTTCCCCCGGGTTCTTCTCCAGTGTCTGGCAGTGGATTGCCCCATCTCACCGTGGAGCTCCCTCCTGACTTGTTCCCGATCTATTGCTGCTTTCCCAGACTCACTGCAGGTTTCCTTATCAGCTGTACCACTCCAATTACAACTCTCTAAACTCCGACTTCAGGGAATATCCCAAAGCCGCAGGTGTTTTAGTAGCTCATTTTTTGTGCTCTTTAGCCAAGACATGATTAAAAATCCTGACTCTTTCTCCTCTCTCCCATCAGCATTAAATGCTGGATTTTGAAACTCTCCAGAGGGATACAAAAAAGAATGCTGAACTGGTATGAATAAAACAATCTTTTCCAAAGGAAAGCAGCTTGGAAAAATGTGCTTTTTGGGGTCACAAAGGGTTGGTTCCTGACAGTTTCCACCTGGAGTAAATCCTGGTGAGCTCCCTGGCTTGTGTAACATGGGAGGCCGAGGCAGATGAGCACAACAGCCCCTCGTCCCTTCTAATCAGTGAAGGCAGAAGCAGTTCTGGGGCTGTTCTGTGACATTTCTGAAGCCTGGCACTGTTATCTGCTGCTGATCTTGCCTGGAGGGAATTCAAGGGTGAAGTGTCCTGGCTTGAGTGAGACCGATTTGTTTTGGTTTTGGATGGCTACCAGATAATTTTTCGTCGTGACATTTAGCCCCTGGAGATCCTTCCCCAAATGACTGATGTGGGTTTGTAAACACAGAGCTGGGCTGGGCTTGGTGCCACGTGGGCACTGCAGAACCTGGTCCTTGGACAGCTGAGGGCAGGGGGATGTGTGATGCAGAGCAGGTGCCCCTTGCTCATCCCTGGCTGGATGATGGTCAAGACGAGGACTCCAGATCTCTGTTATTTTGGTGTTATCTCTGTAGAGCATGAGAGCTGTGGGATGCAGAGGGAAAAGTGGCTGGAGAGAGGTCAAAGACTGAGCCAGTGCAGAGACCAAATACCCTGAAGGTTCAGCCCAACCATGGTTCTTGGCCAGTTATGCAGCTACAAAAGCCATTATTACATAATTCAGTTTTACCAGGGTACGTTTCATAACCAAAACACCATTTGAAAGCACATTGTTTCCAAATTCACTCTGTCCTAAGAACAGAAAGCCTTTGTGAGATGTTTTTGGAGACGCCCTGAGAGCCAGCAGGGATGTACCAGCAGCCAGGAGCAGGAGGAGCTGCAGGTTCTGCCCGCCCGAGGTGCTGCACCAGCTCTGCCTTGTGCTTTCTGCTTGTCTGAATCAATGAAATGCCAGAACATCACAGGCTGGTGAGGGCACATCCCGTGGCTTGCCCTGTAGCAGCTGCTGGGTTGCTGATGTTTTCAGCCCTTATTTAACGAAAGAAGCTTCATGCAGATGACAAAGGCAGTGAACAGGAGCACGACACTTGATTTCTTTTTAATTTGGGCAGAGCAACGAAGTCACACGCCAACATGGCAGGAAATTAGATTTTCATTTTTTAAAAAATAAAATGCAACGGTGCCATCCTAAAATCCCAGGAAATCTTGGAGGTAACGAAGGGGTGAGTGTAAACACTAATGCCCCAAAGCCTGGAAGTTTATGAGGCATTAAAGCAGTGCCTGGAGCTCTTTGGTGCCCTGTAAACTGTTCTGTTGCATAAGCATGTCTTCTTATGGCTTAACTCATGGATATAAAATCCCTCCAGGCTGATAACAGGAGACGCCTCAGCCTAGAAAATCTGTTATTTATTTACTTTACAGGTTTGGAGCAGTGAGGAAGCTTAGCTGCATTTAACTCTTTCTGGGCTCAGTGCTTGCTCCACAGCAAAAGTTGCTGGTTTTGGCCATAAAGCTGCACCCAGGTTTGCCTCCCACTGAGCTTTCACTCAAATTGTATTTGTAGCCTCGAATTCCTGCAATTCCACTAAGGATTTTTCTGCAAATTGTTAAAAAAAAAAAACCTGGCATAAAGTTTGTGTGATAGGGGAAGGTTGTCCAGGAATGCTCAGCCCGGATCTGGCCCTGGCTGAATTGTGGGGATGCTGCCAGCGTCTCGAGGAAGCTGAGCTGGGAAAGGTTTGTGGCAGCTGGCTGTGCTGCCGAATTTGGGTCAGCCTGGACCACATGCCCAGCATCCAGATGGCCTCCCTGCCCCAGTGAAATAATCACCCAGGCGCTTGCTGAGGCTGCAGCCATGTGTGTGAACAACGTTTCCCTTCCGTGGGCTTCAACAGCTTAATCAACATGATCCCAAGGAAAAACTGAAGTGATTCTTTACGGAGCTTCCTCTGTGTTTCCAGGCGTGAAAGGAGCCTCGGACAGTTCAGAAATGTCTGGAAATCATCTTTGTACCGAGCCAGTTCATGTATTCTGGCACTCTCTGTGCTGCTGGTGTACTGAAGCTCGGCGATGCCCAGGAGATGAGGGTTTGTGAGGGTGGCATTGTCCCTGACTCCTGGTGACACTGGCTGGCAGGACACCCCCGACCTGCCCCAGGGTGACTGGGACTGTGGGGAGGTGGAATCTTGCAGTGCTCCACAGGACTCTGTGTTTGCACAACAAAGCAAAGAGATTTTCATTCTTAGAGGGCCTCGTGTGTATATATATATATTTTTTTGTTTGTTTGTTTTCTGGGTTTTGTTTAAATGTCCCTGTTGCTGCACTGAAAAGAGAGACTGAAGGGCAGGTTGTTGCCTAGGGAGAAGGAGTTGGTGAAGTTTCTTTGCAGCCAAGGATATTGTCTGGACCTCAGGCACCTGATGTCCTGCCCAGATGTGGTGACCTGCAGCGAGGGCCACCTCCAGCCCATCTTTGTCCCTCTTTCCTTCCCAGTACATTGCACGTGGCACTGACTCACCTGAATGTGGGCTGTTGATGCTTTTATTTTCAAAGGCAATCCATATCCCCGAACCCTTCTAACTCCCCGGAGAACTGAGAGCAGGCTGTTCTTGGCTGAACATGGATTTTTGTAAGGTTTGGCTGAAAAGTATCTGTTTTCAACGCTTTATTTCAGAAAGTGACCTTGCTTGATAGAAACCTGAAAAATTAGATTTTTTTTTTCCCTTCTATAGAGATGAAGTTTTTCACATGAAAAAGACACCTGTTGGATCTAAGAGTTAAAGTTTGGACAAACACTTGCCCACTTCTTTGTCTTGATAGCGGGGACTTTGAGAGGTGTAGCCCTTCTCTTGGTATAATTATTGCAGAGGGAAAACCGCAGAGCTTTGGCACCAAACCCTGCCAGTGAAGTTCCAACACTTGCAGTGTCAGTGTCTGCAGCAGTGTGAGTGCTCAGGAAGCTTGCACTGAAACTGGGGGCAGGAAAAAAGCCACTTCTGGGCCTTGATTCATCCCGTCCTGAATAGCTCTGCTGAAGACGTGTGTTCTGCAGGTGTTTAAATCCTGTAGGAGTGAGTGTCGTACGGGGTAGCTGAACAACACAAATCTCCCTTTTGTGCCTCTTCACTGCCTGTGTTTCAATTTCCCCAGTCACCTGGCAGCTGTCTGATGTCCTTGGATGATGCAGGGCTGGACGTGGAGCACTGAAGCTGCTGCTGGGAGGTCGGTGCAATTCCTGATGCTGTTACTTGCTTGTGGGGTTTTGAATAAGTTCTTTGCTGTGCTTCAGTCTCTCTGCTGTAAACAGATTATCATGTTTATCACCACTGTGAAATGCTCTGTTTACTACAGTTAAAAAGCCAGGAATAAATTCTTTTTAATATCCTGTTACCCTGTTTTATTATCCTGCCTTTCTTACCTCTGCAGCACCTGGACATTCCATTTTGATGATCTCTTTATTTTCTACTTCTCCTCTATTTTCACTCAGATGTTATGCAAGATCCCAAGGTTCAGTTTTCAAAAAGAATTCAGAAGGAAGGGGATTAAATGGATGTATTTTCAGGGCATGAACGTGGCCTTTGAAAGATGCTCCTGGAAAGGAGAGAATTTCCTCCCACATCCTGGTTTATGATTCCATGGATTGCCTGGCCTTTGGATAAAAGGGCTGGTGGGGGAAGAGATCAGGAGATTTAGGAGAATTCCTGCTTCTCTTGTTCTGGAAGCTTTTTGGTTGTAACCACCTGGCTGAGGTGTAGGTTCATCATGGAATACCTGCACTGGAGCCAGGCTTTTGCTGGGTTACCTAAGCTAAGCAAGGCCTGGAGCAAGTTTAATCTCTGACTGACCTTCATTTGCTTTCCAACAGCCCCCCCAGGCCTTAGGAAGTAAATAATTTCCCCAGCAACATTCAAATGGAGTTGCCATTAATATTAACGACAGCTATTATTTACTAAATAGACTTCTTGGTTGACCGTGTGGGTTTATTGAAGGTTTGAATAAAGTCAGAGTGTGATCCCTGGTATGGAGCAGCTGCAGGCTTGAGGATGGGGAAAGGAAGAAATAATGAGCTGGCAGGTGGCCTGTAATGACCTGCTTAGGATGGTCTTGGGGTGAGATGAAATGCTCAGCACTTGCCCCGTAAATAGAGGGACCTTCCTGGCTGATGTGCCGTGGGTCTCTGGGGCACGGGGCTCATGTGCAGTGCACTCCAACCCCGAATCTTTGCTACAAGCTGAGCTTCTTCCTAAGATTAATTCCTGGCTGGTGTTAATCCTGCAGGAGCCTTGCAAGGGGAGCTGAGTTCTCTGGGCAAAAGTCACATTTTGGGTCACTTTGCTGGCTTTCTGAGCTGATTAATCTGACAGGGATTTATGTTAATGTGTCAGGGCTTTGCAAAACCGAGTTCTCTTATTTAGGCAGCTGGAGTCCTTCTGAATTGTAATTTAAATATCAGTTTAATAATCAGAATTTCTTTTTTTTTTTTTGGTCAGTGAATCTGATTAAAGTTTTATGAGAGGTAGAATCTTCAGTTTCTCTCATGCTTCTTTATGCTGGAGCATTTTAATTTACCCTTCCATCGCTGGAATGGTAAGCAGGGAGGAAGGGCATGGCTTAAGGGTGCTATTTCCTAAGCTGCTATTCATTTCAGAGAGATGGAGCTAATTATGAAATGCCTTTTAGCACTAGAAAAGCCCAGTGCAATTTGCTCATCAGTGCTGAACTGTGCTCATTTCTTCTGGGTGTGTGCAACCCACATGAGATTTCTTCAGCCTCAACCTTGAATGCTCCAAGATTCTGTCCTTAAGTGTATTTGAGTGTCCTGTAGCCCTTACCATGGGCTAGATGGCACAAAGGACGTCCCTGCCTGGTGGCCTGAGGAATTGGAATGAATTCTCTTGGCAAATAAATAAGGTGGAAACTCTTTTTCTTTCTGGTGCATTACTATTCCAAAAAAAAGAGAAACGAGCAATCTTGAATGAACAGAATTATTGTTGTTAGAAGGAGTAAAATACATGGTTTCATATTCTGTCAGTGTATAAATACACTTTAAATTGTGTGTGCTTTACATTGCAAAATAATTTAAAAGAATAATTCCTGCTTTTTGTGCATTTGCCAAAGATATAGCCCAGATATACTGAAAAAAAAAAATTGGTGTCAAACTGTTTCCTGAAAAATAATAAGCACAGCACTTTAGGGAGGAGGAGAATTGTTGTGAGAAGCAGAATCTGGGCTATACATAATTTACACTGCTGAAGTGTGATATCCAAGTGCTTGTTTTTTCTTTCAGTGCAGGAACGTTGTAAATCAAACACTTAATTCATTGTGAAGCTCTGTTGTGTCTAGGTCAAAACTGAAAGGCTTCATCCCAGTGTGATTTGTACTGCTGGAGATGTGGAGGAATCCTCCAAATTGCTGATTAAATGCTGCTTGGAAACGGACTCGAATTATTCACCACGTATTTGCCCACAAACAACAGCATTTTCCTTTAATCCTCTTCTGGTTTTACACCACGCTGTGATTTTCTGGATGTGGAGCACAGGTAGAAATTCTGCTGTGCCAAGAAAGCAACAGAACCAAGCTCCAGAGGCAGAGTTTGGAGCTGTGTTTTTCATCCATCCTTGGGGGTGGAAGAGGAGGACAAAGCACAAGTTTCACACTGTAAGTAGCTAACTCTTCACTTGTGGTCTGGATCTCTGTGGTGGCAGTGGGACTCGCTCTGGCTACATGTTCTCTGTTTAATAATTTGATCTAGAGCTGCCTTTTGCCTCCTCTGGTCTGCTTTTTTTATTTTCCGTAGCCTGGATGTGGATTGATGGAAAATTTTTCCCAGGTCACTGCACAAATTGGAAAAGAGATTATGGGTTGGTTTCACCTTTTTCTTAAGCCTTTCCTTCCATAATCTTTCTGTACCCCTTGAACCCAGTCTCAGGGGCCTGAAGCTCATGGAAGACATTTGCTGTGAGCAATATATGATGAATATTAACTGTTGGATGCTGGAGCAGGAGTGTAGACTGCAGGGAATCCTCCTGACCACTGAGTGTCATTGTTAACTCAGGAGAAATGGGGTGATGAGCAAGATATTTGTTTGGGGAAGATGGGGAGATGTGTGGGGAGCCTGGGAGGGCATTGCCGTCGCCGAAATGGTTTGGCGAATGTCAAGGTTAATTTCCCCCACGAGTGCTGTGTGTTCACGAGCGTGCTGGAGGCTGGGCATGGCACAAACTGGCAAAACGTGCTGCCATGTTTCCGTGGGAGCAGGGATTCCTTGGCTGTGTTGAGATCAGTGCTGTGAATTTCTGGGACCCTCTCAGCTGGGTGCCCAAGGTTGCTCCGTGTTGTCTCTGCTCATCTCCCACCCAGCCCAGGTCACAGCCTCCGGGTTCTCCCCAAAACTGATGGCGCTTCTGATGTTTCTCTGGGCCCTCTTCTTGGGGCTTGAGCCCACTGGAGTCCTCTCTGTCCTGCGGGGTGAAACCCAGCACTTTTCCACCCTGGTCTCAGTGCCCGTGTGGGGCCCTGGCTGGTGCAGTGGCTGAGGGAGAAGGGCTGGTGCCTCTCTCAGCTCGCAGAGCCTTGAAATGCAATCGTCTGGCAGAAGCCATTGCCACCTGAGGCAAAGTTGTTTCCATAGAAGGAAAAACACTTTGAGAGAAGTAGTTCAAACAGTGCTTTGTGCAGCTGTTTTCGAATAGTGAATTTTATTACCTGTAAGTATTGCCACTTCTCTTTGTGGCCATGCCTGTTCTGTGAGCACAGTGTAATTTCCTCATAAGTTAACTTACACATTAATGCTATTCCTGTATTCTTTATAGGGTTGGAGCCTTGAAATTCTAATGCCCTGCTATGGACTATTTGCTGTGCAGGGTAAACTCACCTTTATCATCATTGCCAACACTGGAACTAAAACAGGGACTCTGTTTTTGGGAGTTTGGGCTTAAAGTGCATCCTGCATTAGCCTTCGTGTTAATAATATTGACTTCAGTCATAGCAAAAGCAACGGATGTGGCTGGGAGGAATGGGCATGGGGTTGGGAGAGGGAAACTCACAGGTAGGAAGGTATTTGATGCTGGACTCGCTGAGTAGTGTTACTTTAATTCTTCTTAAAATCCTCTTATTCTTACATCTTTGTGCTACACCTTAACAAGCAGTTACTCTGCAGGTTTGCCGTCAACGCTGATAAAACCAGGCTCTTCCCTTTGCAGAATGGCAAAATCTGTCTTAAACCCCTCTATTATTTGAAATAAGATACTGGTGTTTTACTGGCAAAGCAGGAGAGGAAACCTTCTCCAGCTGCCTTCACTCCACTAGGATTTAGCAGCAAGATTGCTATTGCCCAGCAGTTATCTGCCATGAAAACAGCCCCTTTTTGGCCTTCAAACCTACTTAAACTGGGCAGCTCAGGCTGGAGCAGGATTTCTGGGTTCTCTGGTGCGTTTGGGCAGAATTTTGAGTGCTCTCAAGTGCCAGAGGAGCACATTTTCTGCCCAAATGGCTTTGCTATAAACGTGGGGGTTTCGTTTGTTTATTTTTTCGCTTTAGCTCAAAATCACTTCTCTGCTGTGGCTGAAGATGTAATTCAGCCTCGCTTTGATTTGTGACTATTCAGGGCCCTCTGGCAATTCAGGTGTGCTATTGCTCCACTCTGGGAGTAGTTCCCTGCCCACTGGGTTGAGAGCTGCTTATCTCCAGTGTCTCTTGAGTGGATTGAGTCGATACGAGCTGCAGAGAGACCTTTACCTGTTCCAGGCAAGGGGCAGCATTAGCACCACACCAGGGTGCCACAGAGCCTGGGAAAGCCCACGTGGAGGCTGAGGGGCATTAGCACAGGAAAGGAAGACAGCACCAAAAAAATACAAAAATCATTTATTTTCTCATCAGTGCTTGCTTTTATTTTTATTCACAGCAAATTAAAGTCCTTAACTGCCCCCTCTGTCCCTGTCAACACCAGCTCTTGATGCCAAGCTGCTCGTGTCTGCTGACCTGGGAGCTGACTGCTTGCACTCAGGAAAAAAAAAATTAAAAAATTAAATAGAGCTATTTGGAAAGACTACACTTAAGTGGCATAAAATTACATCATCCGACCCCAAATCAGCATCACTTCTAGTCTGAATATCTTGTTTTCTATGAAAACAATTCTAAAATGTTGTTCAGTGTTCATCTTTCCTAGAAATTCCTGGTTTGGAAAGAAACAATCCTTGCCCTGTAGCAGCTGGATGGTGGAGTGCTTTCGAGGAATCAAATGTTCTTTGGTCCTTTGTGTTTTCCCTGTTACTTCTAAAAGAAGTGCATTTCTTACTGGTAAAAAAGAAAAAAAAGTCATTAAATGAGAATACCAGAATTAATATCCTTAATTAAAATGACTCATTCTATAGAAAGGTCCCCTTTTAAGCTGATGTATAACATTTTGAGGTGAACACATCAGGCAATTAACTTTAAAGCAGGGCTTGTTGTATTTTGTCTACTTTTTATTCAGATTAATTTCTGTCATGGTTCACAAGAAAACCCACACAACACCTTGAAGTGAATACATTCCACCTAATGAGATGAAATATGTCACAGTTTAGGACTTGGCACTTGGTTGTTTCTTTATGAAATAGTGTTTGGGTGACCTTTGTATTCATGAGGATGAAGGGGGCTCACGGCAGCGACTGAAGCCTGGCAAGGCAAGAATCTGTTCTGCCAACTTTTCCCCCAGAATTCCACCAGAGACCTGTGGAGAAGCTGCTTCTGGAGCCTGCTCTCCTTGGCCTGTTCCAACGATTATTTGTGGTCTGTGAGTGACCACCTGAGTGCAGCGTGTTCCCTCGGGCTGGACCTCCTGATTTTTCTCTGCTGGTTTCTGGAAGCCGGGGGGTTCACACTTCCGTGAAGGTTCACGTGGCAGCGTGTTGTTATTTGCATTTATTTCCACCTTTTGCAAGCCAAAATTGCAATTTGTGTGGATGTCTGCAGCGAGCAGCAGCTGCTGAGTGTGACCTCCCCGAGTGCTGCAGAGACAGGGAACTGCTGTGTGCCAGGGCACTGCTTTTGGGAGGTCCAGGTGGCATCACCCCACGCTGGGAAGTGGGCAAAAATAATGGCACACAGGGTTTTTGTTTTTTTTCCCCTTTACATACTAACATTTCTGAAATCCTATTTTAGCCTCAAAAAGTAAGTCTTTAAAATAATGACATGCTTTCAAACTCGGTAGTATTCAGCCTCATAATAATAGTTACATTTTTCCTGATGGCTTCCCTGTGTGAGAAGGAAGTGTTTTATTTTCTCCTTTTTACCTTTGGAGAGCAAAGTGCTGAAGTGACTTGGCCAAAGCCTGAGCAGGTGCCACTGCTGCACCGGGTACCAAAACCACCTCTATGCTCCCAAAACCACCTCTATGTTCCCAAAACCACCTCTGTGTTCCTGGCTCGTGCTCTTCCCCTGGAGCATCACCCACCTGCAGCAGCCACGGGTGGGCTCGTGCTCTCTTCTGCGTGCTCATTTTTGCACAAACATCTGGCTACAGATCAGTTATTATTTCACATCCAGGTACCTGTTTGGCAATCCTAATGTGGGTCTCTCCAAAACAAATCTCCCCTAGGAGGGGATAGCCCCAGGCAGGAGGTGCTAATTCGGTGGTAGGGTTTGGTTCTTGACCCTGTTTTATTTAGCAGGACAGGTCTGAAGGCTGCAGCTCCCTTTGTCCCACTGGAACCTCCAGGAGGTCTGGGTGCTGAGGTGTTTTGGAGGGTGCAGGGTGCTCTCTTCTCCTTATTCCCTGGCTCCAGTGATGTTACGCCCATCAGCCTTTCACCAACACACCCTGCTCTGGCTGGGGCTGCAGCAGACCCAAAATAAACAAATAATTTAATCAGAGAGTCACCCGCAGTTCCTGTGGGAATGGCAGGGAAGGGAATGGATACACCGGGTCCACTGGCTGCTTTCCTGTCTTGTTTTTGGAGCAGGTGAAACAACTTGGGGAAAAAAATATTTGTCTGTGCTGGCAGTTCCCACCCCTGCCACCTGTGTTTATACTGCAGTCAAATGATTTCTATTTTATGAGATAAAGTTCTAATGCAGAGCCTCAGCACCCTCTTGTTTGACTCAGACCCTCTGCTGTTGGTGAAGCTTTTTTTGTCAGCTGTGCTGCCAGGGGAGCAGGCAGTTAACTGAAGGGTTTGTGTGGGCTGTCCCACGCTGGCAGAGTTCAGCCAGGCTCGGGACAGGGATGGCTGCTCCTGTCCCTCTGGCTCAGCCCCTGGAGGGACTGTGATGGCCCTCAGAGGGAGTTATTTGTTCCCTCCCTCACCTGTGTTCACACGGCATCCCCTGGAAAGGAGCCAGAGCTCTCCATCCCCGGTGCTGCAGACGGGTCCCAGTGAGTGGCACTGGTGTAATTCCCAGTCCCCAACAGCGAAGGGAGGGTGATAACACACTCCTTATCGAGTGTGTGGCCTGGAGAAGCGCAGGGGAGACTAACCCAAACCATCAGGCTGTGCTGCCTGCACACTCTGCCGTCTCAAACAGCACGAGGCCACACCGTCATCACTTCGGGGTTGTTTGTCCTGGCCAAGGACAGAACAGGGTTTGATTATTAAAGTACTTCACTCTGAAGCAGTAGGATTTCTTCAATGAGCAAAAATGAAGAGAAGTCAAAGAAAACTGTGGTGTGGTGGTATTTGGGGTTTTTTGTGTGTAATCGGCTGACTGTTTCTCCTTTCCACTGCAGGGCTTTCACCATCGTGACTTTGAGCTGTCCTGGACTCTCCCCTTTGCCTCTGATCAGCTGGGGAGTTTTTGAGTAAGTCAGACCCTTTCTCTGGGCAAGACTCTGCTCTTGAACTCAAGAGTAACACAAAACCCAGCCAGGGCTGAACTTAGCAGGAGAGCTAAAAATTCCAGCGTGCTGCGATAATGCTGAACGCCCGAGTAACTTAATAACCTGCTGAAAAACAGGAATTCTCCTCGCCAGGCCCCTTCATTAGTCACAACTTCTCTGATGCAGACCTGTAAAGCCCACAGGGAACGGTGTGGCAATTTTTGCATGGCCCAAACCCAGTGTTTGCTGGAAAACTGTTGGTGTTGTGGGAAGGCCTTCATCCCGTGGGTTTAACCTGTCCTTGAGGAGCTGAGTTGCTGATGGGCGTTGTCCATGACACGTGCACAGACATGAATTCACGGTGGGGCCAGAGGCCTCGCCCCACTTGGCTTCTCTGTGAGATCAGAGAAGAGTTAAATTCATTTCCCACCTGATTTTTACGATCGCTCAAAACAGATTGAGGGACACCCTCACACAATCCCAAACTTTGCTGTTAGGTCTTGACTCTGAGTTAGAGGTCCTGTTTCCACGTGGAACTCGCAAAGTGTCAGGGCACGAGTAGCCTGAGGCCTCCAATTTGCTCAGAGAGAGAGTTATTAAAATGTACAGCAGTAATAGGTATTAAAGCACACAACAGTGATTGCTACAGGAAATGGGAAGGGTTTTGACAACTTGTTGGAGAGAATAATTAGTCCAAGTCTGGGCAGAGTAAAGGATGAAAACATGAATTGGAGAACACAATGAGCCATATTTTTGTTTCCTGTAAATTGGCTTTGCCTTCAAATGAGCTATTCTGCACAGCGAATTTGCCTTGCTTTACTTAATTTGTGACTATTTAAAATTCTTTTTTTGGAAATACAATCCACTCCCAAGGTCTGGATGTCTCCAGACAGTCTAGTTGGTTAGTTGTGCTGAATTCCAGGCCTGAAGTCAGCCTGAGCATGACTTCACATGCTGGGGCCTCCAACTGCTCTGCAAATAGCAGCAAACCGAAAGGAAAAAGCAATTCTAATAACTCAAATTGGCTTGCTTTCTTCTCTTGTTAAATTTTCACGATTTAAACTCCTTTAAGGTACTTGTGTGACTTCATAACTTCAGCAGCTTGTAGGTAAAACAAAGCTTAAGAGTCCAAAATGACATATCTCCTCATAAAGTGCCTTGATGTACTTTTAAAAATCTTTGCAAAATTCTACTAATGAGCCCACCAGTGACAAGCAGTCAGAATGGTAAAGGGCAAAGAGAAATCTTCCAGATTTGGGCTGCTCCCTGCCCAGCAGTGTTTTGCTGTGCAGCTTTAAAGCAGCTGGAGAAAGGAGCAGGAGCTTCCATGAGGGATCTCACACCACGCTGAGCATCCCCACGTGAAAACGGATCCAGGTGCAGCTTCTGGGCACAGAGCAAATAAAATTGTGGACCTCTCCCTTATAAATGCAATAGGAGCAGATTGATGGAGCTGCTGGGTGAGTGTGAGAAGAAGAAAAGGCAAGTTTGGGAATGGCACTTGTCAATGCCAGGCTGGAACAAGGAAGGAGAGGTTAAAAGCTCTGAGTGACCCCAGCGGCCCTTAAGCAGAGTAGGAGAGTTAAATGAAACTAATAAAGTCAAGAGGATTGCTGGAGTTCTGTTTCTTGCTCAGAGAACAGGAATAGAGAGATGAAACACAGAAAACCTTATTTTAATGCATAGAAAAATAAGAGATGTGGCAGAGCAGAAGAATTTGACTTGTTGGAGGGTGTCTTAGTTATAGACAGCCAGTTTTTGTAGGAGATGGAAATGCTTCCAAATACTTTACCAGAAATATGAGACAAAAACTTCAGGAGAGGTACATCCCCTTATGTTTAAGACCTGTTCTCTTATGGGCATCAGCGAAATTTCTGAATGCAGAAAATGATATTTAGTTCTGTTTTAGAAATGAAGAAAACTGAGGCACAGAGCCCCTCAACTGCAGGCTCTGCACCCAAAATCCTGGGAGCTACAGGACACGAGGTCCTCTGGCTTCATCTCTGCTCACTTGCAAGCAGCTCGTGGCTTTACCCACTGGCCACCTCCCTGGGGAGACATCCATCACCTCAAACCCTTCTTTTCCCTCTTTCTCCCCTGCTCCTGTGCAGAAGGAATCAGGTGCCCAAAGGCTCCTCTTGCAGCTTCTCAGGAAAAAAACCTTTAATTAATGACCCAAAGTTCCTGTGGTATCTATTTATGGGAAGCCTTTTTGGGAAGGAATTAATGACCTTAATGTCTGTGAATCACAGAGCACGGTTAGAAAGGCCACTCAGAGACGTGTCTGAGGAACATTTAGATATTCCTTAAATAAACCTGCGGATTTGTTTTCCCTCTCCTGGCCTCTGTAAAAAGCACAGGCTGCATCTATGCAGCTAATGAAATTTCCTGCTGATTGGACCCTAAACAATTACTGCACCTTCTGATTGCTAATAGCTGGGCTGCTAAGAAGAGAAGAGGCTCTGTTAGGAGACAGGGACCCAACTGAGAGCATCACACTGACGTCAGCTAATGCCCTCTCCAGTGTACACCAGCAGTTCAACCTGAGTGTGCCTGATTAATCCCAGTGTGAGGCACCTGCAGCACTGGGGTGGTGTTAATCAGGCCCAGCACGCTGCCCTGGGCTGCACATGGTGGTGGGAAGGATTTCTCAGCTGCAGAGAGGCAGATGCTCATCTATTTATTAGCAGCAAGTTCATCACTTCATCATTTCCCGGTGCAGATTAACTCGGAGACAAAAGGTTGCTTCTGGCAGCTTTCTGGGCAGCTATTGTGGCCAAAAAAAAAGGAAAAAAAAAAAAGTCTCTGTGACAGTGTTTTGTTCTTCCAAAACAAATGATGTGGTTCTTTCTCTCAACAACAAAACAAAGTGCTGCCAGCAGCCTGGTGTTCCTGAGGAGCCCAGCAATAATGAACAGGGGAAATGAAGCCCAAACCTTGCGAGCGATTTTGTGCAGAAAATAACCTGAACGGCACAGTGTCGAGGCTACCGGGATGAACACACACTTCTCATTGGTAAGAGGATCTGGAATAAAAACAGAGTTGTTACTTTTGTCAGCAAGCAGCACCACCTCCCCTGCCCCACAGACGGGCTGTGGCTGAATCCCTCGCCTGGCTGGTTTTAAGGGGAGAGGATGAAGAAGGGAAGCTCAGCTCAATTCATATAGCTGTTATTTATCCCAGGGCTCTGCTCCTCCCTTCCCTGGCTCTTCAGGTCCTCTGGAAGCCTCTCCCAGGCACTGTTCCTCTTCCCGAGGCTGTAGTTTCACTCCTTGGGCAACAAAATGTGCTGTGGAGGGCACAAAGAGAATAGGGGCTGTTAGCTGGGTCTTTGCTTGTGGTCCATAGTGGCTCAACTGTGTTAGTATTCAAGATATGGTCTGAAGTTCCTATTTTCTCCATATTCTGCAGGGAGAATGGTAAATCTGTGGAATTTGGCTGATGTTTCCTGTGAGGTTTATAATGTGATGTTGATTAAGCCCCTCTGCCTGTCATAAATTTGTTTAATAAATGTGTATGTATTTCTGGTGACACAGAAATATTCTTTGTCACCACATATTGGAATGGGATGGGAGCTGTCTGAACATATTAGAAAGGAGCTCTGGGGGTGACTGGTGTGTTGGTTGGGTTTCATGCGGTCTGCAAACTGCTTTGAATCTGGAGTCCTCCAAAAATGCAGTAACTCATTAATCCTGGCAGAGCTTTTACAAAGCTGGTTAATATTGGGGTTTCTGGCATTGTCAGTCTACTTCTTCTTGTGCATTGGTGCTTAATCTGCAATGGAGTTTTTTCAGAGTCTTTTATTCCGTATATATTGTAATATTTTCCTAAACCTTTCACCATTAAATTAACACTAGGGTGTGGAGGACACTTTTTATTTTTACTTTTCATTCCTGTGGTAATGTTCTGTAGAGTGACTCTCTTCTGCTTATTTCATTAGAAAAAAAATAACCCTTTAGCACTTTCTTCCAGCTGGGGTTCACCACTGCAAAATTGATCTTGTTTGCTCCCAGAACCAAATGTCCTTATTTCCCTGATGACAGCAATTTACAGATTTATCAAGTGGCTGTGGCCTTTATCTTGGAGATTACCTGGCTCCCCAAAACTGAGTGCCCAGAGGGCCTTGTGATGTGTATTGAAATTATCTGGTTGACTTAAATGGGATGAGGAGTTCCCTCAGGAGATGCTCTGGAAAGAAAGTCAGCAAGGACTGAAAAACAAATGAGGTTTTCTTGTAGTTTGTTACTTTGTTGGTTTCCTGTCAAATATTTTGATTTCCTTTATTCCTCTAAGGCTCAGTTCTGGTTTTAATGGAGCTGTAGGTGAGGTGTGTTTTCTATCAGGCTAAAGCTCATGTTCCCAAAAGGAATATCTATTTTCTTAAGCTCCTCTGCCATCTAAAAGCTTCACTTTGCTTTTTAAACCTCTTCCTTACCTCTACAATGTATTTTTGGTTGTTTTTCTGCCAGGTTAGGTCTTCAGTCTCTCTTCCTTCTATTTTCTGTATCTCCTGCAATGTTTCACTGCATAATTTCCTCCCCTTTATCTTCAAATATGACTTTAATGCACAATCCCTGGAGCCTCCCTGCTGGGGGAACAAGAAGCAGCTATTCCAAGTGTTAGGTCGTGCTTTGCTGAGGCTGAATTGTCTGCTCGTTAGAGGACAGGATTTTCGGACGGCTGCCAGGGAATAACAATAAAGGTGCTGGGTGCTTCTTCTCTTTGTTCTGCAGCTCTACAAGAGCAGCTGCTTCAGGTGCCAGGTGGTTCCTCTGCTCCTGCCTGTGATGTGCAGCTCTCTGTGCCCGCAGCCTGAGCTGGAGAACCTCTGCTGGCCAGTCAAAGACCATTTGGAATAACAGGATGGGTATTTAAACATAATCATATTGTGGTCATGCAGTTCCTCGTGCTGAGGTGCAATCCATCTCCTCTGGCTGGAATGCACAAGGGGTTTTTTGTCTGGCTGTGGCTGCTCAGACACAGCTCTCTGTGCTGCACGATAAAATGTTAATGGGGCAAAACACAGGAAACGCGACTCACACGGAAAAGGAGTCGGGCATGAGAGGATGATGAAAGATTATTCTGATTGTGGGGCTGTGCTCAATTAAATTGTGGCTCCAGCTCCTGTGGAACGGGACTGGGTGTGTGCTTGAGGATGTCTGACAGCCAGGCCTTTCGGGACAAATCGGAGAAAGACGTTGGTAGTGATTTGTTTACATCAGTATCTCTTTTCCTTGCTAAGGACTGGTGCCAGCTGCAGCCCGTGGTTTCCTCTCCAAATTTGCATAGGGGAGGAGGGAAAGTGAGGAAAAAGATTGATTTGACAAGACACGGCTTTGGATATATCAAAAGGAAACCAAGATCCATCTGACAGCGAGGGCTTGTGAAGATTTAAGACTGTGCCATGTAGTTTCTAAAATCATCATCTTCTCCTGCATAAGTAGGGAACTTTTTGCTGTCAGTATTTCCTGCTGGATGAGATGGCAAAGAAGAATTACAAATGGGAATCATTTTGAAAAAGATGTTGGGAAGAAAATGTGTTCTTTGAGGTTGGGAAGAACCCTATGGCAGCGTCCTGTTAAAAGTACAGAGCTGTCTGAGGTGTTTCTGTACCTCATCAGGCACTGGGAAAAGGTCCCTGTGAGGACCAGCTTTCTCATCTCCCTCTGACACTTCATCCTGCCTGTTCTCAGCAAGTTTTGGGGTGGGAGGCCTCTGATGGCTTTAAGGGGGAGCTTTTCCAGGAGTCCTGGTAAAAGCAATTCAGCAACTCTTGCAGGGCTGTTAATCTTCCACGTATACTTCAGCCAGTCATAAATGCATTGCTTAACATTATGGGCTAGTTACAACACATGAAAATCTCAACTATATGTACAGATCTAATGCTCAGCCTAGAAATTTCCAGAGGAAATGTGTATATCATAAATGACCACCCACAGATGTGCATATGCACACACACACACACATTTTCTGCTTTTGTGTGGCTGAAACACCCTGAATGTATTTGAGTAGTTTCAGTAACCAAATCGAACACAAAAGAGTTATCAATTATGCTGTGAGAGCAGGGGAAGTTTTCCAAGAGGAAGGTCCCTCTGGGATTATGGATGCTTCTCTTGCACCTGCTTTCCACTGATAAGGGACAGGAATAATAAATCCCTCTAAGATTGCTTTTCCCTGGCCAGGAAGTCTTGTAGATGAGAGGCTGCAAGCTGGATCTGTAATGCCACTTGCTGGGAATAGTGAGCTTCAATAAGGAAGAGGAAAATTGGAGTGGAATGATGATTTTAAGAAAACCCAGCCCAATCTTTCTGCAGAAAGAGTCAGCTAAATTAGAGCAATGTGTTCCTTTCAGTAGTATGACTCCCACAAGCTGCATAACTCTGGCTAAGAAAGGATCCAGACCCAGAGACCGGTTTCCCCTTGCTGGTGTGTGACCATCAGCACCTGCTGCTCCAAACACATTTGGGAGCTGCTTTGGTTTTATTATTCATTTTCTGCTGAGGGTCTGGATGATGCCCCATGCTGCTCTGCAGCCTTTCCCCCAGCATCTGGGTCTGATGGAGATGAGGGGCGTGGGGCACCTCCAAAAGTGGAACAAGACCTTTTTGTGTTTAGAAACGTTCAATCTGTGTAGACACTTCAGCAAATCTTCTGGGCTTCCATTTGTCTGAATATGTCAGTGCATTTGGTTATTTGGCTTCCTGGGATGGCTTTGGGCAGCTGCTTTACCACAGCATTTTTGTGGTCTGTGCCTGACCTCTCTGTTCTCCTTTCTCTTATTCCATGGAAATGGCAATAAAAGGGGCAGCTTAAAACTGTGTTTCTGTTTTTTTTTTTTCCCCCACAGGTTTTTATAAGAGCTGTCTTCTACAGGAAGCCTGTAAAAATGAATGGAAAGTCATTGATGAATACAATGGATAATTAACCAGGCTAGGCTCTAAAGGATTTTTTACTTCAGGATAAGCTACACCAGCAGGCACATTTTCCTTGTCCTTTGTATTTTATTCATCTGTCTGTCTATTTTCTGTCTTTTGTCTGCAAGGTGCTTTTTGGTAAGAGATCAGTCTCGCGAAGGTGAAATAATTTCCATTCTTCAGACTCTGAAAGGGCAAAGTATTGCTGCGAAACTCTTTGAAATAGATTTCTACTCAGTGAAAAACCCTGCTGGGAAAAAAAATTCATAAGGCAGCAGAAGATACTGGCAGCAGACAACTGAGCTGGTAGAAGAACTCAGTTACTCGTGGTGTAGCATCACACTGTGTGCAGGGGGCTGAGGTGGAGCAAGTTCCCTCTCCAAAGGAGAGCTGGAATGAAGCAGAGCAGCAGCTGGAGAAGGTTTAGGTAGAGCTGTCTTTGGGGATGATTCTCTGGTATCTGCCCCTTTTTTCCTGTGCTCCTTGAATGCAGACTCTGACCTAAGCAGGAGCTGCTGGTTGGAAAGTGATCGTTTCTTTCATCTTTTTTCTCCCTCCTCACCCTTTTCCCAGCAGGAAGTATTGACTTCTTCCAAAAAACACAAGGAGAAACCACAGGTTTTTCAACCAAGTGCAGCATTTTTGTGGGGAGAAAAAACTGGAGCAGATTCAAGTCCAGCTTCCTCGCAGAGGATAGTTTTGCTAAAAAAATGGGGGTGAATTATATTCATTGTGAGAAATGAAGGCTCTTGTATTGAGCTAAAGCCTGGTATCTAATTCTGGGCACAAATCTCTGAATGTGATGGAAATTTTGACTAAGTAAGGACAGTGACATGAGGACTCTGTAAGGCTCCTTGTTCTGACTCTGCTTTTCAAAGTGTGCTCTGACATTGGCTGTCACCTGCCAAAATCTTTCAGATGAAGGATTCCTTTTTTCCCCGTTAAAATGAAGACAGCTGCTGCCTTTCACTTTAGCACTGATTTAGGTGTGTTTTGTTTGTAGTTAGCTTTAACCAGAATGAACAATTCTGTCTCGTTCTGCTGCTTCCCATCCTGGCTGTGGTTTCTAATTTTCAGTGTGTGCCCTTGTCTAAAACACCAGCCTGTGCCCATCCATGGGAAGTGATGTTTCTCTCCACTTTCAAGTCCCTATGTCTAGCATGCATGAGACCTTTTTCTATTCATTCCAAAGTCCTTGTGAATCTTGGGAAAGCGTGGAAACCTTTGAGCTTGTGAAGGCTCTGGCTGGATCTTGTCCCTTTACAGAGGAGTTGTGATGGAGACACAAAACCTCTCTTCAGGTCAGCGGTTGCAGTGGGAGTGGGAGCAATGCAAATGCAGCAAAAATCACAATTAATGATCGTGTAATAACTGAAAGGCAGGGCTTGATTTCTGCCTTTGCATTATGAGAAATAATGAGGGATATTTCAGTGTGAAAGCTGCCTTGGAGCCTGGGAGTCTTTGATCCTGGGGAGGCAATGGGAGCATTCAGCTCTGCTGGAAAATGCACAGGACAAATGCAGCTATTTCACAAGTCATTTCCCAATTTTCAGATTTTTCTCACTTCTGCCTGATTAGGATTTTCTCCAAAATGTGAAAATTGCTGTTGATTTTTCCAGTTGGAGATGGTAAATCCCTTATTTGAAGCTTGCTTGCCTATTTGAGCAGTTTGTCTTTCAGTGAGTTGCTGTGATCCTTATCTTATTTCAGCCACCCTGGCTGAGTGCCATATCCACCTTGTGGGAATTTAGGAATTCCCTGCTCATCTCTGCTATAGCTCTTCGGGCTTTTCCTAAAAGTGGAAGCCTCCTCTGCGATTTTGCTGGAGAGATCAGTCCTGGAACTTTCAGTGGCAACAGAGGGGTTTGAATTCCTTTTGTGTTATGGTCTCACCTGAGCTTGGCATCACCTCTTTTGGGCCAGGATGACTTTGTACCAAGTCACTTGGAGCAGAAAATAAGGGAATGAGAGCCTAACAGGATCCAGTTCTCAGCTTAGTAGATGTGGAGGTTCTTTAGATGTCTCTGCAATGTCACACTGAAGTAAGGGGCATTAGTGTAACATGCAGGGATTTTCAGTGCCACAAGCTCTTTGGAGGGTCACAACAGTGCAGTTGCTGCCTGGAGTCTTTCTCAAATGCTCTGGAGTCTGGCAGTGATGCCCCTGTGCTGCCACGGTCCCCGGTGGCCTCAGCTGGCCTCTGCTGTGGCTCTTTATCAGAGCTCCCAGCAATGCATGTGGTTCACTTCATCTTTCAGACAGCATTGATTTCAGAGGAGTGTTTCTTACTTCAGACCTCTCCCTTTCTGCGTGATAAGGAAACCTATTTTTTATTTATTTATTTATTTATTTTTAATTTTTTTTTTAATTTGTTTTTTTTGCTTACAAGATTATGTAGCGTACATTCTTTGGAGGGTAATTTCACTAATTCTCCTTCGGTACACTGACAGCACAATTATCATCTCACTTGACAGCTGTTCCCTTGAATTTTAAACATCCAAAACACATCCAAGGGCACTGGAGGAATTTGGTGGTGTTGCTGTCTGTTGCTAAGAAGTGTTGAGCTTTTTTGGGAGGGGAAAGGATTTCTGTGACCTGAGGGAAGGCATTCCACAAGGTGTAGATGGCAGCTCTCTGCTGAGAAGGGATTTGGGAAATATTATCAGGTTTAAGAATGAAAACTACAAGCAGTGAATTACCAGAAAGAGCAATTAGGAACAAAGGGGATAAAACAGAAAAATAAGGAATACTTTGCTTTGACTTTCCTTCACAGCACGAGCTGGTCCTGCCAGGCACCGGCCACTTGCAGTGTGATGTGGGAAAAGGAGCTGCAGTATAATCAAACCCTGTGGGTGATCCCACGGCTGCTCCCAGTGACATTGATGCCTGTCGGACTCAGACCCCCGAGCAAATCTTTGACATCCAAACAGCAACATGAATGAGGAACTTGTCAGCTGGAGATTCAGTAAATGAAACCTGATTTTTCTGACAACCCAAACTCAAATGCGGTGTTTTGGAGATATTGGTGTTTTAACTGTGCGCATTCATGGGATGGGGCTGAATCCCTGACAGCAGGCAGATAACAAGGGGTGAGACTTCAGCATCTCCAGAGAGTTATTTCTCTGCCATCCATCAGTTCTTTTCTTCTCCCTCTCACTAAAATCCTGCTTAGTTTGTTCAGCAGAGTGGGGGAAGAAAAGAGTCAAAACTTTCAGAAGGGGCCATGGATACAAATCTCATTATGCTTAACTCATTTGGGTGTCCCCGAGACAGGAAACATTGAAGACCCTTAACCTCAGAATGTTCTTACAAGTCAAACTAATTAAATCAACCACACGAGTATTTACAAGTAAAAAGCACTGGGACTCACTAAACAGGTATAAAAAACTTGATGCCTCATCATGAATTGTGCCTTATCATTTTTAACACAGAAAGCATTAATCTTTCCTCCCTGAAGGCCAAGATGCTTTGCCAGAGCTTCAGGGAAAAAAAAGCTGGGATCTCTCCACTGCTTGTTGTGTTTCTCCATTCTGCGTGGAAGAGTTTTTTTGTGCTCCCTGCAGCATCTTCTGTATTAACTGATGAAACACGAGATAAGGAAACAAATGTTAATGAGATAATTTCATTTAATCCAGGGCTGAGGTCTGCCTCCCTGTTGCCTTGGAGACAACACAGCCCTTTTCTGGAGGGATGTGAATGGGATTAGCCTGAGAAGTGCACTTGAGTTTGTTCTGCACCTTTGCAGCAGCTCGTGCAGCTTCTGATTCAGGATCAGAGCAGGGCTCTCTCTGTTCTTCCTGCATCAGAAATATGGACGTGTTTGCCAGTAACTGAGTTTTCTGTTCGTGTTTGACTAAAAGCTGAGGCCAGAAGGGTCAGGCTTATGGTACCCATAAGTAGGAGTGAGGGGGTTTAAGATGAGGAAGCATTTTTACTAGCACTGGTTGCAGATGGGTGCTTAGGACAGAGCCCACCTTGGAGCAGAGCCCTCACACCAAAAACCACATTGTGCTCCTGAACAGGCTGCTGGGATCCTGCAGCCCTTCCTGGGAGGGTCAGCAGCTGCAGTGACCGACATTTGAGCAGTGGGAATTCTGGTTATTCTCTGTGTTGCTGCGAGAGGATGACTCTGGGTGGTGACAGGCTCTGGCTTTTTGTGCATTCTGTGTGAGCACTCCTGCAGAACGCGCTGCTGGCCAGCCTGAGGACTCAAGGGCCAGAAAGGATTCATTCATGTGAGCTTTCTAACCAGTATTCACCAAAACTGGCAACAGTTTCCCATCATTACCCAGAATTAATATAATTTGTTCCTCATTCCCATTCCCAAGGAATGAACTGATCAGCCCTTCCGATTGCCAGTCACTTATTTGATTTGTCCCCCTTTCTGATAAAGTGGAACTGCTAAGGTCCAGCACCTTCCTTCTTGGCTGATTTAATGACATTCCTTTTGCTCTCAAATCTTTGTCCCGGCTTTACCTTTTGCTCTCCAGTACAGCTGCAAAGTTTCCTCCTTTGAGGAGGTTTTTGTCCTCATCTCCTGTAGATGATGCTGTAGATGGAAGGTTTCCAGTTCCCCTCTGTGCTCCAGGTCCCTCCCAGCAGCACCAACAGCAAGTCTGCTGTTCCCCAAGCCCTCAGCAGCAGGTAGGAGCAGTTTCCTGATGGATTCACGCTGATATCTTTCCCTTTGGAGCACAATCTCTTTTGTAAAACTATCATCTCCGGTGATTGTTCAGGCCTGTGTTTGCCATTGTACACGTTGTACTTATTGTGCTTTCAGTCTGTGCAATCAGCAGGGTATGGAAAGGATCCTTTGGCACCTTTGCTTAGTGATTAATATTTGTATAGCACTTGAAAGCTTAAAATGCTTTAAGAGGGATAAGTAGTATTATTAATAATGACATGCTTTCCTATACAGAATGGAGCTTATGCATATTTGTGGTGATAATCCCCAGTCTTCTCTTTATCAGACACTGCTGTCTTTGTGATCTGCTTCCAGCTTATCTTCCTCACACCTGTCAAAGCACTTTTCAAACAGCTTTTCTTCTTCCTCTGATTAAAGGCACACAGAGAGAATAGATTCCTTTTAACACAGAACTCAGCCTTCAGGTTTCAGTGGCCATGCCTGGATGTGGTGGTCTCTAAGCCACGTTCAGAGACTTTGATCTAATCAGGTTTCCACTAATCTCTCTGTCTATTGCTGACCTAAGATCTGCCATTCATTAAAACCCATTTTGTTTTCAGCAGCGTTTGGGGTTTGATCTTCCTGGGGGAGTGCTTTCCTGTGTCCAGGTAATGTTTCATCGGTGCTTTACACAAACCAATTTATTTTTATGTCACTCCCTGTAGCTTCTTGTTAGAAAATCAGCTTTGTGTCTGAGGAGGAAATTAATAGAGACAAGGAGAACATTTTTCTTAATGGCTGAGGCAGAGTTTAGGCAGAGGTTTTCCCCTTCTGTCTCAAGCTGAAAAAGCTGGGTGAATTTTGTGTGTACTTCTCTGCTTGAATTTTGAGGAGGTTCGGGCAGGAAGGATGTCTGGAAGAGATGAGTTTTGATGGAGTCAGAGGAGTCTGTTTCTTAAGTGACCACCGTTCTCCTTTGGCAGGGCCCCTTTCAGCCCAAAAATAGCTCTGTGCTCAGCAGAACATTGGCATCAGCAGCCTTCAAAGTGTTTTTAAATGTACAGGAGCCAACAGAGGTTCACTGCCAGCAACCGACCTTGGGGGCTTTTGTAGAACCTGCTCAGGTTTCCAGTGGTGGTAGCAAAATATTGGTGTAATCACAACCTTTCTGCTGCTTTACCAGGAGACAAGACAGAGAACAGCCTTTCTTGGAGAAAGGGAGGCACAAAATGTCTCATCTGGGTGGCGTGGCATGTGTGTGGAGTTATCAGCATGACCTGGAGGAAGGGTTCATTCAGAGACAGCAGAGCAGAACCTAAATGACTTGGGCCTTCCTCCTCCAGCCTGGATCACCCTGTGCTCCAGACCCCCAATTTTCATGGAGCAGAGTCCTGAGCTTGGGAAGCAGGATGGAGATGTGGGGCTGGTTGCAGGGCTAGGTCAGAAACCAGAGCCATCAGTCCTTGCTGTGGGATGGAGATCCTAAATTTAGGCAAATGTTGCCTCTCTAAGTGTCCATTTTATAAATATTTTGCCCTGATGGATAGAGTTATTGAGCATTTCTTTTTCTTCTGCACTCAAATGGATACTGAGGGTATTCAGGTCTTGCAAAAATTGATTGCCTCCAGTTGATTATCCAAAGTGACCTTTCAAACCCTGTGCCTCCCTCCCATTCTGGCATCCTGGGGTACCTACACCTGACCTAGGCACCTGCTGCCAGTGCTCTGAAATGCAGAAAAGACTTTTCCCTCCTATACACTTGAGATTTTTTTTTTCTATATAATCTCCTTTTTGACCTGATTCTCTTAGGACTTCCAAGATTCAGCACAGCAAAGGTCCCAGAAATGTGAAAATACCTTAGTGGAGTGTGCTGAAGGGGAGATTCAGGCCTTCAGAGAAAATTCATCTTTTATTCTTAGAACTATGTGATGACCAAAATGAAATTATCAAAGCCTTGCCAGTAAGAAAATCAGCAATATTTGGTTGATGCTTCTCTTTCCATTACCTGCAGCATGTTCAGAAACTCGAGAGTAAACAGCAATTCAAGCTGCCTACTGCTCAGAGGCTTTAATTAACTCTAATGATAATTGCAGAGCATGTGTTGCCATTTTGGGCAGCAATTACCCAGCTCATGTGGGGATTCTTGTGTGGGTGAAAAGTGGTGTGGGGAAAAAGCCCCTGGTATCTGAATATATATTTATACACTTGTTGCTAAACTCGGATTTTATTAGAGAGAGGAATCTGCTTTCAGCCCTGGCAGCACTGAACATCACAAAGTCCTCCTGCCATGCACACTCAGGCCAAACAGAGCCTGGTTTGGTGCTTGGTTTTATCCTGAAAAAGCAGAACTGATCTCTCTGTTCAGCATTTCAAGGGTCTTTCTGAATGGGGACAAAAAGACTGAATTTGCCTCGGGAACACACGAGCCTAGAATGGATGCAGGGTGTTGTAGGAAACACTTTTTTTCTAAAAGCACATGCTAATAAAGGTTGGCCCCTGTGGGATTTAGGCTCTGAGATTCCTTCAGCTGTCTTGAAAAGCCCAGCTGAAATGCAGCTGGTTTTGGGAGCACAAACAGCCTCACTCTGTGGATGTTCTCACACAGGCCTGTCTTTATTAGCTTTGGAAGTTTTCTTGGATGCTTAGTGAACAAACATCATTCCGCTGACAACCAGCCTCAAGTGACCTTAGTAGCTTTCTTTAAATGTACCTTTCTTCTTCCTCCTCCTCTGACTCCACCAGGATTAAAACAATTCAAGGCTCGTGGTGTGTTAATCTCACCCTAAAAACGGAGTAGCAGCTCCTCGGGGTTCCTGTTGTCTCTGTTGTAGGGAAGTTCTCACAAGTCTCCTGCTTGAAAGCATCCCTTCTTAAAAAGGGAGAATTTCAGTTTTATTTCAAGAGGTTGGAAATGGTTCCTCATTTCTCAGTGGGAAAACTCGCTCAGAGTTCATTTTCCTTCGTGGGGTTTTTTTTTTTTTCTTTTGCTGAACATATTTGATAGACTTTCTTTGAGTTCTCTGTTTTTTAACACAGACTGTGAAATCATCTCTGTTGTAGCCCACGTTTAGCGCCAGTCAAAAGCATAAAAAAGCGGATGGAAGCTGGATTCTTTTGCTTTTGACTAGAAGAGGTTGAAAAAGAACTAGTGCCATGGAGACACAAAAGAACCCTCCTCATAAAGGCTGTTGTGAAGCCAAAATCACGGACATTTTGAAAACTAAGCTAATGGCCTTATTTCAAAAGTCAAAGCAACACAGCCAAAACATTTCTGGGTTTTTTTTTCTGCTTTCTGATGTTAGAAAAACATATCAGATGGGCAAAATTTTTGACAGGTAAATTTCAGGAAATGCTTTGCTCCAAAGGATCAAATGGGATAGCTGCATTAATTATTCATAAACCCCGAGTGGTGCTTATTGCTTGGAAAGGATGAAAATGAGAAAAAAGAAGATAATCTTTTAAAAACATGTTAGAGGTTCTGATTCGGTAGAAACATTTCCTTAGCTTGCAGAGGCCATGAGGTGATTTAATAAATCTTTTCACATCTATGCTGTGTCCTGGTGTTAGGTAGAATAAAGCTGATGGGAGAATTTTTTATTTAATTCATATCTCCCTTTTCAGTTTAGCCTTATTCCTTCAGCCTCAGGGCTCTTGCACAGGTGACTTCTATGTGAACTATGAGCATCACTTGACCTGATACCCTTTGGGGACATCCTGATGAGTCTTTACAAAAATTTGGGTGTGAGGTGAGGGAGAATCAAATGGAGCAAACTCTGAACCAATGACTATGCTACCACAGTTCTCATTTTTGTCATTTCAAGTTCAAAGGGAGATAAGGACCCTTTTGGACACAGATTGCAGTGGCTGGGTGTCATTATAAATACATTTCTTGGTGACTACTTCGTGCTGAGGCTTCAAAGGTTGCTGAGCCCTATTCTGCATCGACTTCAGTCAGGCACCACGTGTCCAATAAAAGGCCTGGAAATGGTTCTGAGAGCATTTTCCCCCCATGTGGGGCTTGCTGAGTATGTCCATGTGTGCGTTGTCCATCCAAGAGAAACCTCCACTCTCAAAGCTGTGCTTTGTCATCACCAGTTATGAATTCTCCAACAGCACTGAGTTTTCTAGAATTTCAGGGGGCAGCTCTTGCCTCTTACCATGACATGAAATCATATCTGATCATGAAGAAGGCGGCCAAACTTGAAAGATAAAATTAGCTTTTAAGTCCTGCTGGTAGCGCTGACTGAGAAGAGTGCTTTGAGCAGTGTGCTCACAGCAAGGTGAGTGTATCCCAAGGTTATAATAAATGTGGGAACTTTGCAATTATCCCTGGCTATCGTATGGTAATCAGAAGGGCAGACATGCAAATGACTGGGCCACTGCTGTGCTCTAGCTATTTTTTTTCTCTCTGCAGTTCTGCCAGGAAAAGGCCATTAATTAAAGCTTCAGTGCTCCAATGACCCTCCAGTCCAGTCTCAGAAGTTGTATTTTCTTCTCCCTCTTTCCCTCTTTGTTCATCTCACAGGGTTTACTCCTTTTCAGGACTGTACAATTTTCACCTTGGAGTAGTTCAGACTCCTGCAAGACCTTGAAGCGTGGACTTTCAGGAAAAGTCCCTGTTCACACCTCCTGCTGACTTTAGAGGTAAAATGTTTTCACTGCACTCTTTTTTCACTGTAAAATACCTGGGTGAAGCTTGTGAGCATCAGTGGAGCCATTGCATTAATTGTTTTTGCCATGCTGAGCCTGGGAAATGATGCTGGATGCTGGAGGTGTGCTTTGGATCGTGTTGTGATGGGAAGGTTTTGACTTTGAGGGCTTTTTTCCCATCAAATCTGAATTCAGGAGTCTGTTTTGCCTGGGTTTTTTTAAGGTGGTGGTCTTGCCAAACGACATGTCGAAACAACGTAATGAAGTTTATCAGCAAAGAAAAAATAAGGAGGAATTGTATTTCTAGCCTTAAAGCCGTTGATTTCATTGCACCTTTCTGTGCAGTAATCTTGGTATCTGTGGTGTTTATCGGATGGAATTTCGTGATGTATCACAGGCAAAGAATGCAGCTTTTGTCAGAGCTCTGCAGGCACTCTGTTTCACCTGCTCAGTCCTATCCTATCTGATATCTGGTTCAGGGCTGGTCACTCCTGGGTCCGGGTAGCCCTGGGGGGGCTGCAGGAACATGTTTAGTCCTAGTGCTACCCTGATCACCAGGACCAGCCCAAAGTTTGTCTGCAGATCCTGATCTTGGATCCATAATCCAGTTCCCACCAGCACTCCTTCGCTGTAGCCCTAACATGGGGCTGAACATGGTAATCCTAGAAAACCCCCATGTGCTCCCTGGTGGCATCTGCCACCACCCAAGAGGGCTGGGATCCAGCAGGAATCAAGCCCATTTCTCTTCTGTATGTTCTATCCAGGTCTGCAGGTGTTTTTTTAAAATGAAATTCTTGAGGTCTAATTGGTTCTGCCATTGCAATTTATTTGTTTATTTATTTATTTATTTAACATTTCGGAGGTTTAGACTCTGCTTCTTGGAGAGTTTTAATGTTGCTACTATTCCAGTCTATATCCAAGTTTCATCTGCCTTTTTCCTCTCCAAGCATAGGAGCTTTTGAAGTCCTTATTTGACTTCTCAGGCTTCATCTCCCTCCCCAGATCTGTGTCTCCGTGGCCTCTGGCACAAATTTGAGGATCTGTGGTAGCTACAGATGTGCAGGAGCCTCCCATGGGTGCAATTTCTTTGCCATGCTGGGGTGGGGGGCATTTGGAGGCTGTGGTGGTGGTGGCAGCAGGGCTTTTTTTTGGCTTGTCTTGTTTTCTGGCTGGGGTCATGCCACCACTGCTCTCAAATGATCCTGATGTTGACTTGGCTGTTGCCAGGGACAGTAGTGATCCTGTTCTGGAAGGCATTCAGGTGGAATATATATATATGTATGTATATATATATAATTTTTTGTTGGTCAGTATTTTTTTGTGGGTGTAATTAGTCCTCTTTGGTTTAAGAGACTCTGTGTTTGTCCTCAGTTTGCCCAGGAAAACTGGATGCATAGCAGCACAATAAATTTCCCAGAACAAGGTCCTGTGTTTGTGACATTAAAAAAAAAAAAATAGACTTTGGAAGGAATGAAGGGAAACAGACTGGATGGGAGTCTATCAGGGCGCCTTTATTGTTAGCTGTTGATGAACATGGGAGAAAGATGTTGTCAGATCTCTCCATAAACCTGGGAATTAGGATGCCTGGATACAACTTGTCCTGTCACTTCGTGTGCTAAAGGTGAAATATGGACACATTCAGAGCTAGAGGTGACGGTGGCACTTGGGTTTCACCGAGAGAGGTGTGGGAAGAGAGCCCAGGGCGTGCAGGTGAGTGCTGGGGTTGGGGCTGTTCTGCCCTGCCCCTGCTGACTGTCCTTGCTCTCAGCCCTGCCCTGCAGCCCTTCCCATCCTGCCCTTGCTCCTGGCTCTTTGAGGGGGTTAAATCAATGCTTCTGTCAGGCCACCAGGTTAACCTGGGGCTGCTTTCACTCAGCTGGGCTGGAGTTTATCTGAACTGCTGTTTGTGGTGCACAGTGGAGTCCCCAGGGTAAGCTATTGACTGCAGCAACAATAAGCAGCTTCTGAGAAGTCTCACATCGCTGCTCCGTGAGAGGGTTGTGTGATGCTAATTGCTCCGACTCAAGGGCAAAGCAAACTTTAATTTATAAATTCATTATTGCGCTGTAGCGATGGCCTTTATTGGCTTCTCCCAGGTAATTGTACTGCTGGAAACTCCTCCGATGAGGAGCAAAATTATTTATTAGCAATGAGTCAAAAGCAGTGAAGCATTAACTCTGCACACACTGGTAAGTGGAATAATTCATCCAAGCTCCAAAATACTAATTTATTGGCACAGTGCCCTGTAACAGCAGTAATGGAGGCAGCTGTGGGTCTAGAGAGAAACAGACAGGATGCACATCTGGAAATAGGAAACATTGCCCTTTGGCAGAAGTTTCCTGGCCTGTTGTGAACAGAGACCCCTCCCCATTTAGAGAATCAGATGTTTCAGGGCTGTGAGGTTCATCCCTCTTTGCTGGCTCTGTCTTGGACCGGTGAAAGGTTCCTGCCCTGGGACACGTGGAGTCCTCGATAACTTGATGAGTGCACTGGAACAATTCAGGGTTGTCGCTGCCAAGTGCTCACACTGCCACAGATGCCCAGCCAAGTTCTCTGGAATTTTAAATAGGATGCAACTGAGCTACCTGGGCTATACCAACACACAGGTAACAACAGCAAAGAGCTTCCGGTTCAGAAAAAAAAATACAGATATTTTTTGAGGGCCTGAGGAACTAGGACACCATTTCCTTCTGAAAACTTTCTGACGTGATTTTGGAAAGAATTGCGCTTTCCGATGAAATGCACTTTCATGTCTTTTTGACTAGCATTTATTTCATAATTATACTGTGTGAAAGTCACATTTAGAGACCCTAATGAGAATTTAAGATCCCATTAGTCAAGCTGATCTAATGACAATGAGACATTTGATACTGATGAGACAGTGGAAAGAAAGCATTTCTTATTAAATAGCTCATTTATGTTTTCCAAATGGTCAAAAAACCTTGAGTAAATCTTCCCCTGAGTCTCCTTTGAGGAAAATAACTATGGGTTGCGTGCTGGGTGTTATTATTTGTCCATTCCTTTCTGTGAGCACCAGAGCTCACAGGTTGGCATCAGAGCTGCTGTCGTTCATGGAGCACAACACCTGGGACTTCTGCTGTCGTACTTGTGGAGAGGATTT
>VZTF01004729.1:8873-19656 GCA_013397755.1 Cnemophilus loriae
CCCATCCCCACCGTGCTTCCATCCCCATCCTGCTTCCATCCCCACTGCACTTCCATCCCCATCCTGCTCCCATTTCCACTGTTTCTATCCCCATCCTGGTCCCATCTCTGTCCCACTCCCGTCCCTGTCCCTGCTGGCTGCTGTCCCTGGCACTGGCACATTCCCATCCCTGTGTGCTCCTGTCCTCACAGCCGTGGCATTCCCATTCCCGCTGTGCTTCCATCTCCATTCCACGACGATCCCAGCCCAACCATGCATCCCTCCCGGCTGGACATCGCTACATCCATGCCAGGCATCAATCCATCCTATCCACCCTGGCCCTGCATCATTCCATCCTATCCATTGTTCCATCCTGGCCCTGCATCATTCCATCCTGTCCATCCATCCATCCATCCATCCATCCCAGCTGTGCATCAATCCATCCTATCCCCCCTGGCCCTGCATCATTCCATCCTATCCATTGTTCCATCCCAGCCCTGCATCATTCCATCCTGTCCGTCCGTCCGTCCGTCCGTCCGTCCATCCATCCATCCATCCATCCATCCCAGCTGTGCATCATTCCATCCTATCTGTACTTCCCATCTCAGCAATCCATGGCTCCATCCTGGCCACACCTCACATCCCAGCCCTGCATGGATCCATCCCACCTGTGCATCCCACCCCAGATATCCATCACTCCCTCCCGGCCATCCATCCCATCCCAGATATCCATCACTCCCTCCCGGCCATCCATCCCACCCCAGATATCCATCACTCCCTCCCGGCCATCCATCCCATCCCATCCCAGATATCCATCACTCCCTCCCGGCCATCCATCCCACCCGTGGCTCCATCCCCGCTGTATTTTGTGTTATTCCCATTGTACGTCTCTCCATCTCTCCGTGCTGGCTCCCACTGGGATACGGGAGCTTCCAGCAGCCAGGATCGTGGAGGAGCCATTCCCACACCACCACAGAGATCCAGGTGCTGGCACAGTCTTGGAGCAACCAGGAAATTTTCCTCCTTGCACCAGAAAAGTTGGGAAATTTCACCGGACGTGTGGAACTGAGCTCATCCCGAGGCCGAAGGAGAAGCGGGAGCTCCTTTGGGGAAAAGCAAAGCCACAACTCAAAATCCATCGCTGTCCCACTGCCTCGGATACTTGGATTCCAGCTGCCACCTTCCAGAGGGGAAGAAACCCTGGGAAGTGGCTGGAGGGCTCAGGCAGTGCCTGGAATTTTTTATGTCCAGTTGCAAAATGAGTGGAGAAGGACAGGGGCAGCAGCGCAGCCGGAATGCAGCAGCTGGAGGCAGGATGCAGCCGAGGCCACTGGCCTGGGACAGTCACCGCAAGGGGATGGAATTCCATAAAAATGCCTTGGTGGCTGGAGGAGCTGCTACAGTGACCACTAACGTGCCGGAAGTGGAGTTTTCCCTTTCTCCAGCCTCTGAAGGAGCTGCCACAAGCGATCCCAAAAACGCTGGGAATGTTTTCCCTGTCTCGATCCCCTGTGTCAGGCACGGGGTCCCTTCACTTCTGCAGGATGGACGAGGCTCTCCCAGGGCAGCGCCAAAGCTCTGTCTCCACTCCTAGGCAGGATTTTATAGAAACATGGAATGGTTTGGGTTGGGAGGGAATTTAGGGATCACCTCACTCCATGCCCTGCCATGGCAGGGACACCTTCCGCTATCCCAGGGTGCTCCAAGCCCCGTCCAACCCGGCCTTGGACACTTCCAGGGATGAGGAGTGGGGAATTCCCCAGCACAGCCAGAAGTTCCCTGATCTCCCCGTCGTGATTCCATGTTTTTTTCCCCATCCCATTCCCGCTCCAGCGTACTGCAGCCGCCCCAAGGCCGTGGCCAACGCTCACATCGACGCCGGGAACCGCACGGAGCTGAATTCCCAGCTGCGCTACTCCTGCAACCCGGGATACAAACGGAAAGCCGGGACCTCCAGCCTCATCCAGTGCACCCTCTGGAAAGGCTCCAAGCCCCGCTGGACCGACCCCACGCTCCAGTGCATCCGTAAGCCCTCGCTGGGAACCTGGGAGCGGAGACGCCTCCGGAACCGGAGGATGGGAAGGGATGTGGGCACCGCCCAAGTTCTGTTTCTTCCAAAAGAATCGGAAGTGGGGGGGAAATTACAGAGAGGAATTTGATCTGTGGAATTCCTCACGGATCATGGGTTGGAAACACAAAAGTTTAGGGCCTCGCATCCTTCAGTGCTCCCAGACCCGGGGGAGGAAGTTAAAACCTGGGAGAGGAATTTATTGTTGAGGATGGAACACCAGGAATGCGGGATTTATAAACCACAAAGAGACTCTGCATAAAGCAGAGGTGCCCAGTCTGGGAAAATGTAATTAAAAGGCTGAACATGTGGATTAATTAGCATGAGACAGGAGAAATTATTAATCAGTAGAAGATAGAATGGTAATTAATAACTTGAAGCCAATGAACATTAATTCCTTTTTTTGCTAAAGTTTAAAAATAGTTAAAATTTGACAACTGAAATCTGGGATTAGTGGAATTTCCCCCGGACCTCAACGCTGGATAAAATAACGTTAATTGTCTAACCCACCAAGGCAGTCAGAGTTCATTTCCCAGCTGATGGTGCCTCCCTGTTGTGTTTTCCCAAAGGAGACCCGGCTCTTTCCCGGGAAACGCCCGGCCCGGAGCTGCCGCGCACGGAGAGCACGACCCAGAGGGGTGAGGAACGGGATTGGGATCGGGTTTGGAGCTGCCACGGCCACGGCCAAGCTCCCAGGGCGCGGAAACCACGACATTCCCACGGCGGGATCGCACTCATCCGGTCGGGTGAAATCCCAGCGTTCCGCAGCTGTTGGACGAGGAGATCACGGCGCTGCCTTTGGATTTGGGCAATTTCAAGGTCTCCCACCGTTTTCCCAGCAGGAAGCACCGGTGCCGGCCCGAGTTCCAGCCCCTCTCCAGCTCCCGGATGGTCACGTGCGCCACCAGCGCCTGATGGGCTGTCACCAGACACATCCAGGCCACCGGAGATGATTCCAACGCCGGACACAGCCACGCTGGGAGAGGGGACAACCCCGCTGCCCATCCCGCCCATGGATTATGCCGCAGGTTGGGACAATTCCCAAGGGAATCCAACCCTCCCCTGGGGCTTGCTTCATCCACAAAGGCTCTTTTGCTTTTCCAGTGGAATTTTTCCTTCCCTCCAACCTCCTTTTTAGTGAGGCTCCTCCCAGCACCCATCCCTTTCCTACCTTTGCAGCCCAAAATTTCCTTTTTTCTCCTCTTTTCCAGTTTCCATCCGATCCGTGGCCTCTTCCGTCGGTAAGCTGGGAAAAAAAAAATCTTTTTTGGGAAAACAGGGGCTTCTTTTCTTTATTTTTTTAAGCTTAAAAGCCCTTTTGAGGGCTGTGGGAGCTTTATTCCATGGCCAATGCGAATGCCACCGATGGGGGGGAAGGATTCGGCACCCAAATTTCTTCCTGGAAAGAAGAATTCCCAATTCCCTCCCTCCGGGGGTGGGGAGGGCACCTTGTGCTGGTGCCCGGAGTGGTTTTGGCTCCTGATGGAGCGGTTTTGGTGGAATTCATCAGCCACGGGTTGGGAGATGCTCCCCACTCCGTGTGTCCATCCCACAGGATTCCTGGTGCTCCTGGCCGCCGGAATCGTGGCCGTCTGCTGCTGGAGGAGGAAGTAAGTGCCAAAGCCCTGGGATGAGTTTTCCAAGGCTTCTGTGCTTTCCCAAGAAAAGCCTTGGGATGCCGCTGATGCTCCTCTTCCCTCCATAGGTGCACCAGGCAGGCCTACACGGTGACGGAGACCGACATTCCCATGGGGGCTCATCCCTCTGGGAATGAGGAGGTGGCACCTCCTGTCACTGTCCCCACGGGCTGAGCACCCACCCCGGGGACACTCGGCGCACCCACCATCCCGAGGGATGCCGGAGGATGGAATTCTGGAAGCTTCCCTGAGGGGTGGCGGAGCACACGGAGCAGCCAGAGACGCGTGGCTGCTCTTCCCGGCCTCAACACGGATGATTCCCACGGATGATTCCCACGGATGATCCCAAGGGTGGGTGGGTGTCCTGCCCCGGGAGCTGGGATTTGGGGGAATCGGCCCTGGGGATGCTGGGTTGGGGTGCTGGGATGGGGTTTGGGATGAAGCTGAGCTGCCCCGCTCCAGGTAATTCCCATTCCCTGTCCAGGAGCACGGCCAGAGCTGGATCAGCAGGACACCGGCCCCATCCCTTTCCCGGCTTTGTCCCCAAATCCCAGAAATTAGGTGGAGAGGGACCCAACCAAGCATTTCCCCACATCCTCATCCCTTTCCCGCTCTCTTCCAGCCACTGAGCCAGAGCCAAAGGTGTCGGGACCATCCCACCCTCACACACAGCTCAGGGATCCTTTGGAAGCGCTTCCAGCGCCGATCCCGGCCCTGGATCCCGATCCCCACCGGCTCACGGGGAATCCAAGCTGGAGCAGTCTCACCACAGACACCATCAAGGACCCAAGGCAAGAACACAACTTTTTTAATATTTTCCTTTGTGTGTTTTTCCTTTATCCATCAGCAGTTTTTATCCACTTGTTTCCTTACCCAGTTTTCATCCACTCGTTTCCTTACACTCCAGAAAAGGCAGCTCCCTATTTTTACGTATAAATAAATATATTTTATATAGAAAATAACACTCGGAGCAGTGGGTTCTTTAAGTGGATGTCTGAGCCGGGGTGGTGGGAAGGACTGGATTGGGATGAATCCATCCCCACAGCACCCAGGGTTCATGGGACACCACAAGAATGAAGGGTTCACTCCCATCCTCCGGAGCTGACGGCACGGGGGCAGTCCTCAAAAAGCTTGGGAAGCAGGAGGGATCCAACAGCTGGAATTCCACGGCTTTTCCTGGCTGCTCTTGTCCTGTTTGTGCCTCTGCTCCGGGCACATCCCTGTTCCCCAGGAAGGTCGGGAAACAGGAGAGGCTGGAAGGGAGCACCTGATCCAGTGCCTGCTCCAGGCTTTGTGGTTCCATCCAGATCCCAGGGCTCGGGGGAGTTCCTGCCCACGCAGGGAACGCGTTCCTGGAGTCGGCTTCGAAAGTGAAAGGAGAGGGAGGGAAGCAGCTCCATGAATGACCATGGAAAAAACCCAGGATCCACGAGCTTCCTGCAGCAGGCACAGCCCACAGCTCCAGGGTCCAACGGCAGATTCCTGAGATCACTTTCAGTTTCAGTTTCCCAAGGCACAGGCTCTGGAATCGGGGCACAAGGCACGGAGAGCGTGATCCACCTGGATTTACTCCCAGCTCTCCTGGGAGTGCTGGGAAAGAAAGGATATTTAAGGGAAGAGACAAAAAGGAAGTGTTAAGGGGTTTTTTTTTGGCTATGAATTTAATTTTAGGATTAGAAACTCTCTCCAGTTCGTCCCTGAGTTTGGCTGAAACCAAACCAAAGGAATTTTTCTGCTGCTGCCTCATTTCTCCCCTCCTGGCTGGCTGCAGGGAGAAGGGGAAGAGTCCAGGGAAACCCCTCAGCTGCAAGGATGGAAAACGAATTCGCTGGGAGAGATTCAGGATCTCCTGCCATGGCTGGGCAGGAACAGTTCATTTCCAAGAAATAAACTTCCTTCGGCTACTTTCCAGCGTTGTGTTTCCTCTTTTTCCAGTGGCTCAGAGGGATTTCTGGGAATGACGGGATATTCAGGAAGTTTGGACACTGGTGAGAGGGGCAAGAGGGGGAATGCTCCAGAATGAACCCTGTTCTGCCTGATCCCATTCCTAAAGTGCAGACTCCTCTGGATATGTCATTTCCCAGCTCCTGGAGGATGAGGCAGGGCTGGAGGAAAGGCAGCACATCTTCCCCAGGGAGCGTGGAGGTTCCTCTGGAGCTGGGCTCAGATCCTGCTCCAACACCCCCTGATTTTAGAGCTGGGCTAAAATCCTGCTCCAACACCCCCTGATTCTGGAGCTGGGCTGAAATCCTGCTCCAACATCTGCCTGATTTTAGAGCTGGGCTCAATCCTGCTCCAACATCCCCTGATTTTAGAGCTGGGCTGAAATCCTGCTCCAACATCTGCCTGATTTTAGAGCTGGGCTGAAATCCTGCTCCAACATCCCCTGATTCTGGAGCTGGGATGTGCCAAGAAGATTGGTCCCACATCCGGGATGACTCTGGGAAGCTGGAGGGCTTTGTTAGAGCTGGATGGGCTCTTCCTGGGTCGTTGGGAAAGGGATGAGCGCGGTCAGGGAGCCGAAGGATTCCCGGGTGCAAGCCTGGCAAAGGAACCCCCCGGGATCCCGGCTGCCGTCGCTCTGCGGGAGGAAAGAGGAGATTTCAGGGAACAGGAAGCTGGAGCAACACAACCTCGGCTTCCCAGCTCTGCCACAACCCCCTCTCATCCAGGGACGGGAGCAACGATGTGCCCAAAGCAAGGAAATCCCACAGGGAACCAGGGAATGGTTGGAAAGGATCGTTAAGGACATCGAGTCCAACCATTCCCAGCACTGCCAAGGCCACCCATGTCCCCAAGTGCCACATCCACAGGGCTTTGAAATCCCTGCAGGAATGGGAATTCCACTCCTGCCTTGGGCAGCCCATTCCCATGCTTGGAAACCCTTTCCACGAAGGAATTTTTCTCAATAGCCAGACTAAACCTCCCCTGGCACAGTCTGAGGCTGTTCCCTCTCGTCCTGGCCATGGAGCTCCACAGATGGACCTCGTGTTCCCTGTGGAGCTTGGCCTCCACGGCACCCTCTGGACAAGGACCCAGGTGGGATCAAACCCAAACCCGGCCCCAAAAGCGGGACTGTCACTGGGGGCAGGGGTGCTGTGCCAATCCCACACGGATATTCCCTGGACTCCAGGAGTCACACGTGGGATCTGACACAACAAAACCCCAAAACTGGATCCGTCTGAGGTCTCAGATGGGACGTTCAGGATGGGGTGGATCTGTGGGGAGTGCAGCACGACCCGGAATCACCCCGGGAATTCACCCAATTAGGAGCACAAGGAAACGGATGGGGAGCTGAGATCCCTGCTCGGAACAGGGACTGGAACGGCTCGGGAAGGCTCCCAAACCCCAAATCCCAGGGAAGGGACGCACGCGAGTCAACGGGAGCTTCTTCACCACCAGCCCGGAGCTGAATTCCAGGGGTTTCGTACATCCCGACACACAACAAGCCACGGGAGCTCCGTCCTCGTCCTTCGCAGCCTCCGTCAGCAGCTCCACGCGGAGGAAACGCTCCTAGGAAACAGGGAAAAAAGGGAATGGCACCCCTCAGGGGAGCTCAGGGGCTGCAACAGGTGGTTCTGCTGGTTTTTTAACCCCTAAGGAAGCGATTTGGAACATGATGGGATTTAAGGAAGGAACAAAACCCCAAATTCCTGGTAATGAAAAACTCCAGCAGAAGCCAATGGCAGGAAGGAAAGAAATAAAGGAAGGGGGGAAGGGAAGGGAAAGGGAAGGGAAAGGGAAGNGAAAGGAAAGGAAAGGAAAGGAAAGGAAAGGAAAGGAAAGGAAAGGAAAAGCTGGAATGCACTGTAGGCAGGGAAAAGGGAACCTCCACACTTCCACGGAGATAAGAACTCAGGATCTGTGGAAAACAACACCCAAATGCAAGAACTATGGAAAAGCCCCACTGCAATCTTGTGTCTTCCTACTGGAATCTCTGCATGGAGCAGCAAAATGCAGGAATAAAAGTGATTCCTGCTATTCTGGTGTGTGCCAGCACAAGGAGTGGTCCATGGCATGAATCCTGGGATCAGGGTGGATCTTAGGATAATCCTTTGGTGCCTTAAATCACCCCACAGCAGGATTCCCTCCTGGGAAGCTGGGAAGGTTTCACTTACTCCAGCCAAGGCTAACAGGTTTTCCAGGGATTTGGACATCAGCAGGCACTTCTTGGCTCGGGTCACGGCCACGTAGAGCAGGTTCCACTCATCCTCAGGGGTCCTGCCTAGCATGGAGGAGAGAAGATCCACGGATTTAGGGAATGAACAGCTCTGTGGTTTTTCCAATGATTCAACCAGCTTGGATGAGGCTTGGAGCAAGCTGGGGTGGTGGGAAGTGTCGCTGCCCATGGAACTGGATGGGCTTTAAGGCCCCTTCCCACCCAAACCATTCCAGGATTCCAGTTCTGGAAGGACAGGGGGTGTTTCTCTGGGAAAGCAGGAATTTGCAGCCCCTGTGTTTGCTGGGCACGTCCCCACACCATCAGCAGCTCCTGCCTCATCCCCCATTCCTGCCTCCAGGCAAAGGCCATTCCCAGATTCCTGGTTTCCCATCTGGAGCCCGGGCTTGGCTCTGGAGGAGCTTCCCAGTCCCTGCAGTCCCTCTGCTCGCTGGGAAGGCAGCAGCTCCTCCAGAACAGGAGCCCCAGGGCAGCAGGGGCTTTCCCAAGGCTGGACTGGGCTTTGCTGCTCCACGGCTCCGAGCTTGGCTGCGGGAATATTTATGGAGTGGGAGAATCCTTGGGGTTGGAAAAGATGTGCAGGAGAATGGGGAAGGAGAAGTTGTTTTAATGGGAAAAATCACTGGGAGGGCTCTAAAAACAGCTACAAAAAAAAAATAGGTGCAAAATTTGCCTTTTCTTTTTCTTATTCTGTTTGGACACAGGATCCCGGAATCAGGGAATCAGGGAATCATTTAGGTTGGGAAAGGCCTCTAAGGCACCAAGTCCAACCATTCCCAGCACGGCCAAGGCCACCCCTGTCCCCAAGTGCCACACACACCGGGCTTTGAAATCCCTCCAGGGATGGGGCCTCCACCCCTGCCCCGGGCAGCCCATTCCAATGCTTTACAACCCTTTCCATGGAGAAATTTTCCCTAAAATCCACCCTGAGCCTTCCCTGGCCCAGCCTGAGGCCGTTCCCTCTCCTTCTGTCCCTGTTCCCTGCGAGCACAGCCCGACCCCCCCGGCTGCCCCCTCCTGTCAGGGAGTTGTGCAGAGCCACAAGGTCCCCCCTGAGCCTCCTTTTCTCCAGGCTGAGCCCCTTTCCCAGCTCCCTCGGCCGCTCCTGGGGCTCCAGGCCCTTTCCCACCCTCCAGTTCCTCACCACGTTTTTCCTTCCCCCTTTTCTTTCCCACTTTTTGGGGTCCCCACGGAGCTGTTCCCTCACCTAGAGCGATGTTCATTGTCCTCGGGACAGCCCCGCTGACAGAAGGGATTTGCACAAAATCGTCTGCGACCCCAACGGTGTCGAATTCCAGGCCCTTGGCTTGGTGCACGGTCCCGATGATATAATCTGGATCCACACGTGGAAAAAACAAGGAGAAAGGATCAGCGCTGGCAACAAGAATGGGGTTTTTCATTTCATTCTGCACCCGTTCACCTTCCACCAAATTTAAATCAGGAGCAAAGCTCCTCTGTGGGGAATCTGGATGGATGAAGGGAACTTTGTGCCAAGGGAGACTTCCTGGTTGGCATCCTCAGCTCCAGGCACATTCCCAAGCAGGAATGCTCAGGATTTGAGGAATTTTCCCTCCCTGAATTCCAACAGGAATCCCAAATGGGCAGATTCCACATTCTGCTATCCCGGCGTGCTCCAAGCCCCATCCAACCTGGCCTTGGGCACTGCCAGGGATCCAGGACAGCCACAGCTGCTCTGGGAATTCCAGCCCAGCCCCTCCCCACCCTCCCAGCCAGGAATTCCTTCCCAAATCCCACCCCAAGCTCCCCTTGCCCAGGGAATTCCCTCCATTCCCAGCTCTCCCAGCCTGAGATTGGATCCATCCCCACTCCAGCTCCTCTCTGGGAAGGAATTTTGGGATCCAGGGGCTTCCCTGGGAATCTCGGGACTCCAGGAAGGGTCTCCCTTCCCTTTTCCATCCCCAACTTCCATAAAAATCCCTCTGGATGGATTCTGAGCGTCCTTGATCCCAGAATTCCGGAATGGTTTGGGTGGGAAGGGACCTTAAATCCCATCCCATTCCAATCCTTGGACAACTTCCATGATCCCAGGGTGCTCCAACCTTTCCTTGGACACTGCCAGGGATCCAGGGGCAGCCACAGCTGCTCTGGCAATTCCAGCCCAGCCAGGAATTCCTTCCCAAGATCCCACCCATCCCTGCCCTGTGGCAGTGGGAAGCCATTCCCTGTGTCCTGTCCCTCCATGCCTTGTCCCCAGTCCCTCTGCAGCTCTCCTGGAGCCCCTTCAGGCCCTGGAATGTTCTGGAAGCTCTCCCTGGATCCTTCCCTTCTCCAGGGGAACATTCCCAGCTCTCCCAGCCTGGCTCCAGAGCAGAGGGGCTCCAATCCCCAAAGCTCCCGTTCCTCCTCCTTTCTCCCCAAAAATCCATCTCAATCCAGCCTCAGCCTTGGGAAACGAGCCCGGATTTGCCGCGGGGCCGTGGATTCACCTGCCAGGGATTCCTGGGACACGTGGCACCCCCGGATCCTGGCCACCAGCCCCGGGATCCTGTCCCTGTACTTCTCCACGATGGAAATCTTCGCCTGCAGGTCCCTGTCGTCGGCGCGCTCCGCGTATTCCTTCAACCCCAGCAGCCCCGCGGTTTCCTCCCATTTCCTGATGAAGGGATCGTCGATCACGAGGTTGGCTGGAACACAGGATGGGTGGGTTCGATGGGTTCCGGGTTTAATTAAAGGTTTGGTTAAATTTCATTAAGGTTTGGTTAAATTTCATTAAGGTTTGGTTAAATTTCATTAAGGTTTGGTAAAATTTCACTAAGGTTTGATTAAATTTCATTAAGGTTTGGTAAAATTTCACTAAGGTTCGATTAAATTTCATTAAGGTTTGATTAAATTTAATTAAGGTTTGAGTAAATTTCATTAAGGTTTGATAAAATTTCACTGAGGTTTGATTAAATTTCA
>VZTF01004730.1:0-22204 GCA_013397755.1 Cnemophilus loriae
TTCTGTGATTCTGTGATTCTCCCTAAGTATCCTTCTCTTTTCCCCTAGTTATCCCTTTCTCTTTGTCTCTATCATTTGCCCCTTAGCCTCAGGCACACTTTTCCTCCCTGATGTGCTTGTTCTCCTATTTCCTCACAGATTTCTCTCTCAAACATTCCCTCTGTCTTGGTCACGCTGTCTAACATGATTCATCTCTTGTATGCACTTTGCCTGCTGTGCTCCTGCCTTGCCTCATTCAGATGCTTGCCTGCTCTTGTGGATTTGCTTTGCTTCTCTCTCATGCAGTTGCATTCTCTGGCATACTTGTCCTCTCTCTGAGGTGATTTCCTGCTTGCTCCTGCTTTTCTGATGTGATTTCCCTCTTGCCTGTGCTTTCAGTCTCTTAGGTGTGCTTTTCTTCTTTCTCTCATGCTTTGCATCTGTTGCCACCCCTCTCTCTGGTCCCTTCTCCCCCACTACTGCTTACCAGCATTCTTCCTTTCCCTCCTCCTGCCTTTTCTCCCTTCATTGGCTCGCATACATTCTCTTTCTAACTGGCACGCTTCACATGTCTCCTTCATCCCATCTGCACGTCTCTTTCATGAATCTCACCTCTCTGTCTTCCTTCTCAGACATGCCTTACCTCACTCCTTCTAGTGTTTTCTCTCTTACTTTCTCTTTGCCTCTCCTGTTTGGCATTTCTCTTGTGCCTTTGCTGTCTTGTATGTTTATTCTTTCTCAGGTGCTTCCCTGTCTCAATGTCTGTTATTCTAATCTCTTCATTTCACTTCCCACTCTCTTGTGTACTTCATCCCTTTCAGACTCCTCTCTTTTGATTTTATTTTCCTCTTGCTTCCATTTTTACCTGTTCTTTTCCTCCCTCCACCTCCTAGTATCCCTGTTTGCTTTGCCTCTCTAACGCTTTGCCTCTTTCCCTCTTCTTGGCTTCTACTTTTTTTTTTCTCACCCTTACTTCCTCTTTCACAGGCTTCCTACACCCTTTTCCTCTCTCTGTGCCCTTTACCTGTGTGTGGTGCACCTTGTGCATGTCTCAACAACCTCCCTCTCACATGCATCCTCCTCACTCTCGCGTGTTTCCTCTCTCACATGAATTCTGCCTGTGGTGCTTACATTATCTCCCATGTGTGCTTTTCCTTGCTTGCTGTTCTCATTCTCTGGCACGCCTGTCTCTCACACGTATTACTATTCTTCATTTCTGTGTCTTCCTCCCTCTCTTGCATGCTTTCTGTCTCACAAAATTACCCTTCCTGTTTGCACTTTGAATGCCACTTGTGCTTTCTGTCTCGTCTAGTGTCATTGTTCCCTCTCTCTTACTGTCACTATCCTTTTGTCTTTCTCCCTCTCTTTCTCTAGCTTTTCCGCTCTCCTCATTTCCTCTTTCTTATTGTCCTCAGTTCCCCCTTAACTCTCTTTTTCTTCAACTCCCACCCTCTCTGTCGCTTGCCTCATCTTTCTCACACACTTTCCCAGCAGTATACAATTTGCTTCCCTCTCACCTGCTGTGCCTCTCTCTGTCAGTGTCTCCCCTGAACTTAGCATGGTTTACTGATGTCAAGTTCTCTTCACCTCACACTTCCTCACACCCCTTCCCCATCTTCACCTCATCCATATTCCCTCTCTCACGCACATCTTTCCTCATGCTGTCATTCAGTTTTATTGTCTGGCATGTGGATTTTGTCTTGGACATGTACTTTGTGCTCAGTCTCTAATGCTTTGCTTCCCTTGCATGCTTTTTCTCTCCCTTGTGCTTTACTGTTTCCTTTTTTATCTTGTGTCAAGTCTTTTTCTCTCACTAACCTCCTCTCACACTTTCCCACCTTTCTCACATTTTTCCTCTCTCTTGGATTTTCCTTTTGCTTATGCTTCCAGTCTCTGGCTAATGCTTTCCCCCTCTAGCTTGCTACCTCCCTCTCTATTGCTCTCTGTCCTTGTCTCACTTGCTGCCCTTCACACTTCTCTAGCTTTACATCTATCACAGTATGTTTCCCTCTCTGTCATATGCTCTTACTGCTGTCCTGGATGTTCATGTCCTCTCTCTTGAATGTGCATTATCTCTCTTTTGGATGCACTTTGACCCCTTCACATGCTTTCTAATTATCGCTTGCATGCCTTCACTCATTTGTGTGTGTCATCTTTCTCTTGCACACCCTTGCCCTCTGTCACTTTGCTCTTCTGCTGCCCCCCTTTCTTGTATTGCTGTACAAGGCACACAGTTCTCCTCTCTTCTGCTTGCACTTCTCTCTTACTTCTGCTGTCAATTTCCTATGCTCCTTTCCTCCCTCTTTCTCATACTGCCCCTTTTGATCTTTTATTATCTCTTCTTGCTTTCCCTTCTCCTTTCTTTCTCTTCCTCTTGATTTCCTTCACTCTCACAAATGCTTTCCTGTTTTTCTCCATCTTCCCCACACTCTTCCCTGTATCATGCTCTCTCACTTCGCCACCTTGTAGTTTTCTCTTTTCCATGCTTCATGTCACTCATTTGCACTTTAGCCCCAGCACATGCTGTCACTCTTGGTTGTGCTTCCTGCGTGTCTCTCACTTAGTAACACCCTTCTCACTGTCTGCTTGCTAGTTCCCTCTCTGTTTGCATTCCTCTCCTCCATAATTTTATTCATCTTGCTGCCCCCTCACTTTCTCTCCAAAACTCACCCTAACACTTCCTCTCTTGCTTCCTTACTCTTCTTGCCTCTCACGCACCTTGGCACTCACTGGCATACACAGGTTCTGTCACTCCCACATGATTCTTCTCCATCAGTCTGTCTCTCTTGGGGTCTTTCCCTCTCCCTTGCGCTCCCTTCACCCCTCTCTGGACATCTCTTCCCTCCCACCCACCGTACCTTTGGCTCCCCCTATCAGACATCTCTCACATGCTTACCCTCTTTTACTTTTTCACACACTTCCCTCTATCACTTTCTTACTTGCTTTCTCACACTTGCCTCACAGGGCTTCCCTTTCTACCATGCTTCCCTTGGCTCTTACTCTTCTGTACATGCTCTTCCCTATCCCTATTGCACTCCTTACTTTTTTTTCCTTTTCTTGTGGGTAGTCTCACACATTTTGTTTCTCTTTTATACTTCATTGTCTTTAATGCTTTCCCTTTATCACATTTAGTTTTGGTTGAACAGTATCCCAGTCTCTCTTGCTTGTACTTTTCTAATTTCATGCACACTGCCTCTTTCTTACCTGTGCCTTCGCTTGCTCTTTCACTTCCCTCTTCTCCTCTTTTGCTCTTGCTTTCTGTCCCTCTTTCACACCTTCCATCCCTGTTCATTTTTTATGCTTTCCTTTTAGTTAATGCTTTCAGTTCCTAGAATGCTCTCTCTCATGCCTTTACTTTGTTGCACGTCCTTTTCCTTTGGTCTACTGCAGTTTTCCTTGCTTGCCCTTGTACAGTTTTCTCCCTTGTGTATGCTTCCCCTCCCTCTTTGCCTCACACTCTATCGTTGGTGTCCTCATCACTCAAGTTTCTACTCCCTTGCATACATGCTTTTCTTCTCTCTCTCTAGCGTGTCCCCTTTCTTCTGCATGTATTTTTCCTCTCTGGTACACGTTCTCCATCTCACCACGTTCCGCTTCCTCTCTATTTATTATTCTTACTCTCTCGTTCTTGCTTTTACTTTCCTGTTCTTGGGCACACTTTCCCTCCCTTATGCAGCTGTTTTCCTCCTTTCCTGTGCTGACTTGGAAACTTTCCATCTCATTTGTGTACTTTCCTGTTCTGTCATGTGCTTTTGATCTTCCACATGTGTATTCCTAAAAAAAATATCTTCTTTTTTCTATACATGAATTCCCTCTCATTTTTTCATCCATTTTCCTCTGCATTTCCCCTCTCTGAGATGTTCTATTTGTCCTGTTGCACCTTTCCTCTCTCTTGTGCACACACCCTCTCATTTTCTCTCTGGCTTCCCCATGTGCACACACCCACAGACACATTCAGTGTCTGTCCCTGGTATGCTTTCCCTCCTTTTCCCTGATGTTTTTCATCTTTCTCTCATACTTCCCATATTTCTCTCATGTGCTTTCTCTTCCTCATTTTCCTGCTCTATTATGCACATTCCCTCTCTGATAGGCTCTTTCACTTTCTCACACTTCACTTCTTGTTTGCTCAAGCGTCCCTTGTCTCTACTGTGAATGTTTATCACTTCTACGCTCTCTTGGTCTCTCTCATTCAACATATGTTCCCCTCTTGTGCCTATTTCCCCTCTCAAGTAGTTTCCTTCTTGGTTGAACATCTATCTGGTCCTGTTTTGGTCCCTCCTGCATGCTTTCTCTTCCTTCATATTGTGAAAGGTTTCCTTTCCTCTCTTAGGCACTTTACCTCTGTCCTGTACATCTCTTCCTCTCTCAGACCCCCTTCACACTTTCCAATGATTTCTTGATTTCTTTTCCCCACGTTCTTCCTTCTAACCACTTTTCTGTCATGCTGTGTTCCTTTAATGTGTGAGCTTTCCCTTCCTCCCTGGCACACAATGCATGTCCTCTCTCTTGCACCATCGCTCTCTTATTTATGTATTTTCTTGCACTTTCTTCTTATGGTTTCTTTCTCTAAGTTGCATTTATCCTTTCTCTGTCACATGCCTTATTATAATTGCTGTCTCATCACGCTTTCACTTTTTTCTTTGCCTGTTTTCCTGCTCTGTCTGCACTCTCTCCTGTACTTCACGTCTCACATGTCACACATCTCACTTTTTGTCTGCCTTGCACTTTCTTTTAACAGTTTCACTTTCTCTTCTTATCTTACATGCTTCCTCTGTGTCAGTTTCCTTGTATCTCATGTTTACCCCTTGTACTTTCCATCTTGCATTCTTCCCCCGCTCCTGCGTGCTCTAACTCTCTCTCATGTGTCTGCTTTATAGTTTCTTACAGATTTTGTGTAATTCTGCTCTCTTTCCCTTAATTTTGAGCATTTTCCTTTCACATGTGCATGCCGTCCCTTTCTCTTACATGCACTTTTCCTCTTTTTCCTTCTTGTGCTCCCTCTCTGTTGTGCCTCTTCTTTCTCTCAAGCTCTTTCCCTCTTCTTGGATGCGAGGGCTTTCCTCTCTCCTGTGCACATCCTCTTTTGCCTCTAGTTCTTGCTGTCCTGGGCATTTTTATGTCTCTCTCGTGCAATTTTCCTTTTTTACCTCATGTCATGCTTGCTGTCTTACCCGCTGCCTCTTTTCTGTGTCCTTCTCTCTTGCTTGCTACCTGTCAATCTCTACCTATGCTTGCCCTTTCCCTCTTCTTTCCATCTTGCTTGCTCTCTTACCTTTGCTTTTTTTCCCCTCTACCTGACTCACTTTATTCCCTTCTCACTCTTTTCTATCTGTTTTTTTTTTCTCTCCCAATCCCACTCTGACTTTCTTTGCCCTGCTTCTGTTTATGTTTCTTTGGATCTCTGTCAGTCTGTCTATCCCACATGCTCATTTCCAAGTCTCTGCAATTCTCATTCTCGCTTTCCTTCTTTCCTTTGCATACCTTGTTTTTCACACACCTTGTTGTCTTTGTTGCTCCTTCTGCCATTTCTGTTCCACTACACCTTTGTGTCTTCCTCTTCAGTCTCCTTTTTTTCAATCCCATTCTCTCCCAATGTCATGCCACCCACAGCCATCCATTCTTTTCCTTGCCTCACTCTGTCTTCCTATCTGTCCCTCTCTCCCTTTACTCTGTGGTCCCTTCTTTCTCAGCCTCTGCCTCCATGTCATCTCCTGCTCATGACAACCTTTACTGACCTAACTTCACCTCTCTCCCTCCAGTGCTCTTCCCCCACCCTCTCACTTGCCCAGTTGCTCCACTTTCCTTATCTTATTTCCATTGCACATGTAGTTTCCTTCATGCACATTCTTTCCACCTTTGTATTTGCCTCTTTTCCAGTTTGTTCGTTCCTCCCTCCCTCCCCATACTCAAAGTGCAAATTAACATCTGCAATCTTCTGAAAGTTCTGTCCTGTCTGTTCACTTTACATTTTCTGTCTCAGAGCCAGGATTACAGTCACAGTATCAAAACTATGGCATGAAAAATCCTGTGCTGATTTGTCTCTCTTCTCAGCTAGAGTCCAGAGAGGAAGAACGTCGGTAGCTACTAAATCAAAGTATGTTCATCAAAAATCAAATTAGTCTTGCAATTAATTACTTCCCGAGAGGAACCATTTTTGTTCACTGTTCGTTTTATGCTTAGTGATATTAGCATTGTCTCATCCTTTGCAGAGATCTTAGGGTGTGGGTTTAGAGATCATGCTGTAATCCATTTTGTTTTCAAGAGAAAGTATGTGGGGCTCTAGAGTTTTCATCCTGATGCTGAGTATTGTTCTTAAAAGTAATTTGCACAAAGCTGAATTACTAAGAGGTCCAACACTCCTATAAACTTGCTGAAGTAAAAAGTGTGTATGACACTTGGGCTTAGTAAGAGTATCCCTGTGTAATCCCAGAAGACATCTCCTTGTACCACAAGGAATAAAGAGCCTCTGAAGATGAATATGCTGTGCATTGTGCTAGAAAAAGCTGTGAAGAAAGTTGGGAGCAATATTCTGATACAATGCATGAAGTATACATAGCGCAGTGAAGAAATTATCCCATCCCTCCTTTCTCATCAGTACTTTGCATATTCCTTCCTCTTTATTCTGAAATAGATTGGAGCATAGTATCAACTTTCTTTCCTCTCTTAAGTTAGCAAGAGCTGCGTGATGATGTTGGACTCTGGTTTATGCTGCTGCTCAAGCAGAAGCAGAGCCACTCAGAAGAATGCTTCTGGAAAGAGAGGGTCGTATTTGTAGATTTTTGGTTACATACTTCTTTATTGTAGCAATGTTTCTAGATGCAAGCTGTACTTTTGCTGGTATTGGCCTAGTCTTACTATTCTTACAGTTTTTTCCCTTTTTCACCATTAGTTTTCTGTTCTCCTCTGTTCCATAGCCAGCATAACTGACTGCTTGGTTCTGGTATCTGTGGATAGGACTGTACATGAGATACTGTCCTTCTGTATTTATCTAGGATTTTTCTATCTTCTTTTCTCACACCTTTTCTTGAAGTTAACAAATTCTTCTTGAACGTGTGTGTTACTGGGATGGCAGGAGTAATTTGAGGAGAGAGCTGTTATTTTATTTAAGTCACAAGTTCAAAAATAGTTACTGTAGTGGAAAAATACAAGAAAGAATTGACTCAGCCCTCAGTGCAGAAGAGTGAGCGTTGCTTCACAGAACACCCCAGGTTGGAGATGCCCTTGAAAGATCATCTGGTTCAACTTTTTCTGGGAACAGAAGCCTCCATGAGATCATCCAGCGTGCTGTCCAGTCTTGTCTTGAAAATCTGCAGTGATGGGGACTCTGTCCCATCCCTGGCAAGGCTGTATCTGTGATTGATTGTTCTCACTGTAGAACATATCTTTCTTATACTGAGATGAAACCTCTCCCAGTGCAACGTACCCATTGCCTTATGTTTTCTCCATGTAAACTACCTGGTAGGAGAGCACCTCCATCCTTTGTAGCCATCTTTATGTACTTACATATTGGAATGCCGTGATGAAGTCTCCCTGAGCCTTGTCCATGAAGAAGAGACTTAACTCCTACAATCTTACCTTATAAAGAGAGCTCTTTCATCCTCTCCAGTCCTTCTTTAGAGCCTCTCCAGCCTGTCCATGTCTTTTTGGAAGGGTGGGGACCAGAACTGAACACAGTACTACAGGCATGGCCTGACAAGCACTCAGTAGAGCGGGATAATCACATCTCTCCCTGCTAATAATGCCCCCGAGGATGCAGCCCAGGACATGATTTACCTGTTGCTGCAGCAGTGCTCTGCTGACTCATATTTAGCTGCTTGTCCCCCAATACCCCCAGGTCCCTTTCAGCAACGCTGTTCCCCAGCCACTACAATGTGTAGACCATACTGGGCCCTCTGGATCTTGTGACCCAAGTGCAGGACTTGGCACTTGTCTTTGTTAAGCTTCATTCAGGTCTTGCTAGCCTGACCAGATCTCTCTGTAAGACAGCTCTCCCTTCTGATGTGTCCACCTTGACACCCAGTTTAGTGCCAGCAGCACATCAGCGAAGGTGCTTTCAATCCTACCATCTAGACCATTTCTGAAAACGTTGAGCAGTTTGGGGCTCAGTAACATTCACTGTGCGACCCTCTTTGTGACTGGCTGCCACACTGAGTAAAAAACACAGATCACCACCCTGTGTGGCCTTGCTGGCCAGTTTCCTACCCATACTTAACTAAATTGTGCTTCACTTTTCTAGAAATGCCTTGTGTCGCTGTCGATGTCTCTTGTTGTACTGGTATATTTTAACCTGTTAAATCTGAATTTAATTGAATAACTTGGACACTAACAGTCCGTGTTAAATTTCTGCCAATATCATCTGTCAGTAACAATTGTCAGATGCAATTTTTCTTTACACCTTTAGCTAAGATCATGAAGAATAACTGTTTACAAAGATGGGCAGGAAAGCCTGCAGATGCGTTTTAACAGAAAATCAAGCTGTAAATTTCCTTGTTATTCCTTGTATGTATGATGCCATTGTAAAATGCTTGGGTTTTTTTTTTCCTACTGGAAGCATTCCAAAGTGTTAAGTGAATTTTGGAAGAATAGTCACAGAAAACTGACCAATACTGGGCTTTGAAATACCTAGGATTTGTGTTTTGCTTGTTAGGATGGTTTGGTTATATCTTGTTGCAATAAAGTCTGGGCTAGTGTCAACAGGAATTGGCTGGTTTGGTTTTGAGGGGGGTTTTTTTGTTTGTTTGTTTTTGGTGGTTTGGTTTTCTTTTGTTTCATTTTGTTTTGGGTTTCCTGTTTGGGTTTTTTTGGTTGGTTGGTTGGTTGGTTGATTTATTGTTGTTGTTGTTTTTTAGCTTATTTTGCTGACATGAAGCTCCCAGTGCAACTGATTATGCCAGCAGTGAGAAAAGGAAAAAAACATTGATACAATTCTATTTTTCCTACTCTTGATGCTGAAATGAAGAGAATTTAAGTTTCAAGTCCTAATAGCTTTTTACAGCTAAATCTTTGTAAGAACTGCTGAACACTGTCCTACAGTCCACATGTGCTACAGTCCCCTGTAACTTACTGCCACAGACACGACCTTGCTCGGGTAGTTGTAACTTCTCTGCCTTTCTTACTAGGAAAGAGAATGCAGAGGGCTGAGAAAAATCAGTCATCCCCAAGTTCCATCATTTCCATGGTAGCAGAATACACTTTACACCCTTTATCTTGCTAGCAACCACCGTTTTAAACATCTATCCATTGGTAGGGTGTGGTGACAAAAATTGCGACTTCATAGCTTTAAAAATGTTGTTCTGATTGGCAGTTTCTACGAGAGTTGATCATGTAAATTTCCAGAGGACTCTCGGTTCCCTTGGAACTGCTAAAAATATAAAGTGTTTTTCCATGACAATGCAGGATTGTGTTCTATAATCTAAAATAGTATTGTAGAATTATACTAAGTGAGAGTGGGACATGTGGGAGAGACATAGCAAATTTGGTCGTGCTGCTGAACTGATGGATGCTTGCTTGGATCAGAGAAATTTCTTACACGTTGCAGATACTCTAAGATGCTGGAGACATTTGGAGTGCTACAGGGTTTGTTTCTGAGTGCAGCCCTTCATTAGTATATACAGGGCAGATTAACAAAATGCCAGGTATTTTTCAGAGGGCACTAAACTGGGAGATCTTTGAAACTGCAGAATACCAAGAAAGAAAAGTGCCACTTAATACTGTAGAAAATGTTAATACAGTAAAAATCACCTTCAAATAGACAAATTCAGTATCTCCAGTAGGAGATAACTTAGGCAGTGATATTCAGCTAGAAAAGGGGAGATGGAAGGGCAGAAATGCTGGAGGGTAACTTGCATTGAAAGGATTCAGCACATTCATACTGAAACCCTCCAGACACGACCCTCCTCCTCCAACTGTGGAAAAGTGACAATACTAGGGTATTCCACCCTCATATGCTTGCATATTTCTAAACTGTTTATTGGATATGGTGTGTAGGAAAAAGGGTTGGAACACTGTAAACCAGTGTATTTTAAAATTCCTAGGGGATGCATTTGTAGGGCTGTCTGTGGAGATTTTTTTGCTTGATTTTTAAGCTACAAAACTTGTTGCCACCAGCTGCTAAGTATTCTGTATAACTAGGAGACATGTTTTCACAAGAAAAGAGTTATTTTTCTTTCTTTTTTTTTTTTTGGCATCATAATTTTTTCATTTTGCAAGCCTTGTATTACTCATTTTAGCAGCACTTTAGAGACGGATTGAGAGGCGGAAGATTTGTTGATGAAATGTCTACAGTTAGGGTTTAGGATATCCAAAGAAGCAGTAAACCTATTAATGTAGAAGTTTCTTGGCCATATTTTTCTACGTATTAAATATTTTCCATTAAAAGAGACAATTTTTGCTGAATGCCAATATGTTCTCTAGACCATACTTAATGTTTGCATTCTAATTACAGCATGTTTAGTGATTTGAATCTGTAGTGTACTTTGCTTCAGAAGTGTCCAAAAACATTGTTTTTTCCTGGATCTCAAATGAAGTTTGGATATGCTTTGTCATCTGTAACACATACGGATTTCTCTTTGAAGTCCCCATAAGCTAACTTCCTAAATGAGCTGAATACTAGAGGCTGAGTATTCCTTTTTGTTACTCCTGCATTGTGCAGAGGCCTTAATAGTGGGCTGGTTTTGTCAGAACATGGAGGTAGTGTGCGCAGTTTATGTCTCTCTATGCTCTTCTCCTTTGAATAACGAAAGGTATTAACTGCTGAAGAGACAGCTCAGTGTGGACTGGTTACAGACTGATACTTTAGATGTGTCCTGTAGTCTTCCATTATTTTAACTGAAACAGCACTGAGAATTTGCTAGATTATTAATTATTGGCTGATCCAGGTCATAAACATGAGGATACACGAGTGGCATCCCACAGCCAGCTTTCTCTGTTTTCCTGGTGAATTCATTTGGAATAACTCGGAAACCGGCTGAACTAGCTGGATTATCATGGTCATGTTATCAGTAGCTGCCTGATCCCTGGCCGCTGCCTTCCTTGTGGCCTGGAAATGCTGTGGGCACTGTGTCTGTAGAATGAGGAGAAGGAGCACACAAAGGCATTACTCTTGGCTGTTCAAATATTGTCCCTGGCCAAAGTAAGATGAAAGAATGGTGATGTGCTTGAAGAGCTAAGTTGTTGCCTTAGGATCAAAATGACCAAGTAGGTCTAACTGCTTGTGCTCAGTCATTCCAGTGCTCTGTCCACAACAGTGCATGTGTGAACACTTTCACCAGCTCTGATATAAACCAAGTTATCTGAATCCCACTAACAATTTAACTTGGTGGACGCAGCGTGCTTTTGTTGCCTTCTCTAAACTGCACCACTGCATTATACTGTGAAACTGTCCAAGTTTTCCCTCTGAAGTTAGGTGTCTATGTTATCTTGAGAGGTGAAGTGAGTGCTGAGAGCTTTTGTAAGTAAAGGTATCCTGTAAGTAGAAAACAGTTAGCTATTTTTATGATACCAGAACACAGAAAGAATTGTATCACTGACCTGGGGATTCGTCTATATGGTCTATCGAGTGCATTTTTTAACTCTAGAAAATGGTTTAAAAAATGCCTGTTTGTCCGATTGAAAAGCCATTTCCTCTGTTTATTCGGTGGTCATCTGACTATTACAAATACTATTTTTACTACAAATACTGCTTTTACTCGTACCAGCGTGAAAACAGCTAAGGCTGAGTGAACTGTACTTTGTTTAATCTTTGTCAACAAAATCAGTTATTAAACGTAAAGCTGGTTATTTACACAAGCTCACTGAAGACTAAGATAGTTACGCAGAAGCAGGGAGCAGTCTAGTTCACTCCCAAGTCTCAGTTTCGTTGGCTAAGCAGCAAGGGAAATAGTTCTCTGTGAACTGAATGTATGTTTTTCAGTCATTCATGCCTGCTGTTCTTGCTTTTAAAACTCTGCTTTCATGACCTGTTCTTTCTTCTACTGAAAGTCTTGGGAATTTAGATCTTGACTTCACTGGAAAACAGGGCTGTAGCCTAGTTATTTTTATTTAAAGAATAAGAAGTTTATTGGTTTATGTAAAATACTGCATTCTGTAGCTTACTTAGTCATAAGTGACTAATTAACATCTTGCAGAAGTGCTAGCCATGTTAAATTTTTATTACTTGGAACAAGATTAGAATTAAAAACTGGGAGGAGCAGAACAGATTCTCAGATCAGGATTTTGCTGTAAAACATTTCCACTCTTTCCCAGTATGTTCTTTTGGGACCTGATGGTGTAAAATATTTTGATGGGGAGAGGAAAATGTTCTGCTTATTATTCCAGTGAAATAGGTTTTTCCTTCCTTTTGTCTGAAGGGGTAAACATCTGAATTTGGTGTGAATTAGCCTCTGCAGATGTATTTTGGGGAAATTGGACAGGTGCCAACCCAGCATCATTGCTTTGAGTTGGTGCCTCAGGAGAGAGAGAACAATCAAAGTGCATAAAACCTTTTCACTTCCATTTTCATCTGACTGTTGGCACCCACCAAAATACATCGATGTGGCAAATTTGGACCATGTAGGTTACATATGGGGCAGACATTTCTTGAGATGCAGTGGACCCAGCTGAGCTAAGCAGCTGTGACAGGAATGCAATGTATCACTCCTGTGAGCCAAAGAATATGGTATTCTTTGGAGAATGTTATGTTAGTTAGCTTTGCAAAGTTTTCCAATAGCACAGATTTTATGTTGTTTTGTACAGTGTTGCTGGCTATGGGCGGCAGTGTACTCTGACAAGTTTTATGCTCTTTACAAGGGTGGTGCAGGCTCTGTCTGATTGTCCATTGAATGGGTTAGGAAGCTTTGTGAAGAGTACAGAAGTCCTCTCTTCCTCTTACCATTCAGGTTCTGTGGAAAGGCACTGTAAGGCCAACAGGAGACAAAGCTGTCTTGAAACTGCTTAAGGGAAACTTTGACAATTAGAATAAAATATATTAAAGCACTGAACAATCTAAGTGTGAGGTGAACTACTGGGTGCCTTTATTGCAATGACAGTTGCTATGCTAACACCTTACATATACATTATAGAATTTATAGAGGTGACAAGAACAAACTTTATTAGTTCATCATCGCGTTAACAATCAGTCTTCTAACACACAGTGGAGATCTCTGAATAGTCCTTATGTTACAAAATAATGCTAAAGAGTGGAGGAACTCCAGTGTCTTTTCTGAGTCTGCCTGAGAATGAACTCCTCTGTTTTCGTTGCCAGGAATTCTGCAGCAGTGGGTCACGGCTGTTTCTGCTACGCTCTAGTGCGTTCGATTCCAGTTGCCATCTACGTTGTGCTGGTAACGGGTCTGCGCTACCACCTGTTCATATGGAGCGTCTTCTCGCCAAAGCTACTGTATGAGGGAGTGCACGTGTTCATCACGGCTGCTGTCTGCCTCTTCTTCACAGCCATGGATCAGAACCACTCTTACAAAGTGCAGGACTGAAAATAAGCGTGTGGTGTGTGGTGTTCTGCGTTGCAACGTCCAGTGTGTCATTGGAATGGAAGAAGGGAAATACCGGTTTTAAATTGTTGTGCAGATTTTGAAGACTAGATTGTTAAAAGAGTTGTTTATTTTAGTCAAGATCAGGATTTGAAAGGTCTGTCTTGTGTTAAAAATGAGTTTGCTTAAAAATGTTGAATTGAAATAAACTGTTTTTTTATGGATACCTTTTGTTCTATAGATGTCATTATAGCACTCTCCAAATAACAGAATGGTGATATTACGTTTTGAATTTAAAAATATATGTCTTAATATAAATACAGACCCGTGCCTCGTGGGCACAGAAAAAATCTTGTGTGCATACAATTTTTTTACCTTCTTAGATGACAGAATCCTAAAAATGTGCAGGATTTCTAGGTGCTATTCACAAGATCCTGAATCTGTTAGCCTCAGGGGGTTTTTGTGTTTGTTTTCTTTCTAGTGCATGCATTGAAATTATTATTAAATTATTATTGTACAAACATCCCAGGTAAGAGATTTTGTTTGTTTTGCATAGGCAGCAAACATTTCTATTTAAAAGCAGCATTTTCTTTGTAGGATGAATGTAGTCATTATTTGTAACGGATTTCAATCTGCACTTCAGACACTAAATAAGATACACTTATTGTCTAACAAAGTAATGAATCTTCTATGGAGTCCATTCACTGCTAAAATGTTGTTTCTTCTTATCAATGTGTAAATGATAAATCAGGTCAGTGGCAGCCACGCGGAACATTTGATCATGTTTTCCACACATGGGTAGAGAGTTGTGAGCAGTGAACAGGAAAACAGTTTAATGGATTAAGTTTCCAGCAGAATAAAAGGTGTAAAAGGCGTGTTTGAAGTTGGTGTCACCATCCCCCTAGTGACCTGTCTAGCCATCTCACTTGAATGTGCTGTAATTAATTTCTAACAATGTTGTTTTCCTTGCTTCTGTTGAGAAGATCCATGTTAATGACTATACTGTCAGTGTTCATGTGGGGTCTTTTTGCCTCATAGTTTTGTCTATGTTAGTGGCTAATATGAGTTAGTCTAAATGTGTTCAAGGTATATCAGAAGAGAAGCATACAGAGACCTTTTAACTTTTGTTATAAATATGGAAAAAGAAAGCTTTCAAGACCTATATAGCTGACAGCACAGTTGTTAAAATCACTGATGCACTGTTTGTTTCGTGTTGCAGATAATGCAGATCTTAAAAGGTAGGCCTTTAGTTTTTATACATTAATAATAGGCCATCTTGATTACTAATAATGAATTATTTTTTCAGCTATAAAACAACTAAAATTTCAATACACTGGCAACGTATTGCTCTTTACCTAGAGGAGAGGGTACTTTATCTTAATGTCATTTACTGTGACCTGGAAGATTGAAAATTAAATACTTCTAATAAATCACTTTTTACTGCCAACTATGGTTATTTAAAACAGTTTGTATTTGTATTTGTGAATGTGCATCTACCATTCTCACAATTCTCAATATTTTTTGGTTACCTGCTGGCTAGCAGTCATGTCGGCATTATCAACATATTCTGTTTACTTACATGGTTAGTTCATAAGCAGTTCAGACTAAAATTCATACAGAGTACATTTATAAGACATTTGAGTCAGAGAGAAAGGGTAAATAAAGAGATGGAAGGGATAGAGCAGAAGTTGCTTCTGGTGTACAGAATCCTGAAACAATGTGGGAAGACATTTACAAGGTCTTTTATTGTTTCCTTCTGGGTTTTTTTGTTTGGGTTTTTTTTTGTTTGTTGGTTTTGTTTTTTTTTTGGTTTTTTTTTTTTTTTTGCTTCTAGTATATCTTTTTTATCAAATAGTGGAATCTATTGTGTGTGCATTAAGATTACATTTTTTCAGATTACTTAGTTAAATGATCAGTGTCCCCCTTCTCTTCTGAAGTTGAAAGATGTCCAGATTGGATCCAGGATTAAATGGCTTGAGAAGGTCTTCAAGAGGTCTTCAAGACCAGGAAGGGAAGGAAGGAGAAGAGACTGCATCTCTGTCTCAAGTTAGCTCATGAGTTTGCATGATATTTGAAAGAAACATGGTGCTTTCAACTTCAGAATCAACATTTTTATTTTTTTTTCACCCTTTCCCTTTGAGTGTAGGCAAGTGAAATAATGCTTCATGAGCTTATGGGCTCTAGCAATGCAAAGCTTAGGCAGTGAAGGAATGAATTAGTTCTTGCTGCAGGCAAACAGGCTTTAGCTGGGGGATTATGTTACAATAATTTTATTTTAAATCAACAAAAAGTTTTGGCATTTGATATGAATCAAAGAAGCAGAGAAAGCAAATGCCTGAACACAAATTCTTACCTCAGTAGTTAGTTGTTCCACCTCACTTCTTGTCATGTTCAGCATGTTCCAAACCCGAGGGTTTGGAACAAGTGGTGTGGGAAGCAGGAATGCTACTGGGGATGTTTTTTGCCATTCTGAGCATTTGCATTCTGACAGTTTCTTCTGTCCACGTCACCTGTAGTCCCTGCTGCAGTGTGGGATCAGCCTGGGCTGCAGCTTCCTCAGTAGTGCCCTGTGCACAGGCACAGACTCCTCCTTAAATACCTTCTGAGCAGGGATGTTTTCTCTGTTTGGATAAAGTTTTGCCATGTTCCGCTCAGCACCTTCACTACTGGTCAGAGACAGTTCAACCAGTTACTGTCATCTACAGCTTGCTCTGCTAGGTTTCACTAGATAACCACCACTCAGCACAGCTCAAAACTTGTAACTGAATTCCAGTATGGTGCCATGGATTCACAGCGGTGAAGCTTGAGCTTCATTCTTGTAAATGAATTCAGGTTTAAGGAAAAAATATTAAATCTATTCGTATTTCAGGTACTATGTATCTGTATTTCTGCTCTCTAGGAAAAGAAGCCTCCGTTTTCCTTGCCTCTACGTAAGCCAGCACAAAATCCACAGTGTGAACCCCAGCCTTTCCAGCAGACAGGGCATGAGTGGTAGGCTACTGTTCCTCCGTGGTTCTCTCTGTAAGGGTCAGGGCAGTTTCTGGAATCCCTCACATCAGGCCTTTGCAAATGAAACAAGATTTAGCTCCACAATTGCACAGTTGCAGGAGGAGGGGCCACAGTTGCAAGTTACCATGAAGGGCTTCCTCTGAAAAACGAAGGTTTCCCTGAGTGCTTCACCAGCAAAAGGAGGGGGAGAAGCTGTTATCCCACTGGTCAGCAGGGCAGGAGAAGGAGCTGGCTGATGTCATTATAGGCCTCCCACTCTCCTAACTATGAAAGACTGTGATCAGAGGATGTTTGTGAGGCTAGCATTGCACCATCTAACAGAAGTATGGAAAGTCTAGGAAATAGCCTCTCTTCAGTCCATTCGGGCAGATAATGTAGAGGAAAACTGTTTGCCAAGAGCTAGAGGGAGGGAAAATGACTGAGAGGGAGTTTTCAGGACAACTTGTGCCTGGCCCATTGGTACTTGATTTCTTCTCTTAAGAGATTACAGACTCTGTGGAGAAGGGAAGAGCACTGGATGTTGGATAACTTTAGCAAGTCCTTCAGCAGGGTGTGCTTGGCAGCCACATGTTGAGCTAATAGATGAGGGGGCTTGAAGGTGCACTGGATCTCTGGGCTCCTGACTTCAGTGGTCTGAGTCACCCCATCTCAGCCTTGGTTGGCTGAGAAGTGATGTGATACTAGGGCAAGGCACTTCAGGATCTTTCTTAAGCTGGATGAGGGGAGAGACTAAGGCAAATCTGGAAATGGTACCAAACAGGAGGAGTGGTGTATATGCTGGAAGGGAGGACCACCCTTTGGAGGGAGCTTGGCACACTGGAGAAATGGGCTGCTGACAACCTGCAGTACAGCCTGGGCACATGCCCCTGGCTGGTAATGGTGCAGGATGGTGCCCATGGGCTGCTGAGCAGCCCTGACAGCCTGATCCTGTTCTCCAGCTCATCAGCGTTCAAGGAGAAAACACCCCCCCACACACGTGTTTGCATGGACAGTGTATCCAGTACCTGGCCTAGATCCCAGTGGTCTGCCCTGCTGCTGTCACCCACACAAGGGAACTCCAGAGGTTTCCAGCTTCTTTTGCTGGTATCCAGACCTCTTCTCTTACAAGTGAGTCCAGCTTGAAGGTCACTGCCGTTCACACACATCTACCAAGAGTAGAGGATGCACTCACAAAGAAGTAGGATTTTATGAGGGGATGGGGCACTCAGCAGTGAAGAAGTGATTTCTCAAACAGAGGAATACACACACTAGAGGCCTGTTTATACTAAGCCAGCACTTTTTCTCCACATTTTCTTCTGCTTTCCCATGTTTATTCCTTTCTGAGCCATCTTGGTCTTTCCTTTTCCTGTCCTTTTGTGTCTTCTGTAAGTATTATGCAATGACTTACATGTTCCATCAATCCCCTTAAACATGTGCCATAAGTTTTACTGAATTCTGAAGTGCTTTTCCCTTTGGGTCCCATGAGTCCTATGCTCCTTCAGGCAGTAAATTCCTTGAGTCTGCAAGGTCTTCAGGGGGCGGCACTTCTTTTTTTGACTAATCCTGGTGTGCTTCGCGCCAGGGATAATTGTCCAGTTTCATATAAATAAATTACTATAAATTGCTGATTGAGCAATTAGGTTAGCAGAGATCCTCAGCAAGTCCTTGCCTATCTGACCTTTGTGCAATCATGAACAGTCTGTTATCATGTAAGCTCACAGTGATTTGTGCCTTGTTTCAGCCTGGGGATGCGGCTGCAGTCAGCTCCAAGGAGTGGAGGCATGGAGATAATGGAGGTGAATTCTTCTCAGAAGGGCAGAGTCTCAAGGGCAACAGACACAAATTGCAGTACAGGACGTTTCCAGGAGGTCAAGAGACACTTTTCATACCTGGGTGCTTACTGTGGGGATGGGGCCCAGATCTCCACCCTGGGAGATCTTCTAGCACTGGAGCAACCTCATTTAGTTGCCCCTGCTGTGAGGTGGAAGTTGTACTGTGTGTGCTCCAAAGATCTCTTCCAGCCAGCATTGGGCAAGGATTCTGTGGTTTTGTGGTGTTTGAAGTTGTCGCTGCAATTTCTTACTGACCATTTCACAGATTACTTCCTGAAGTCAAAAAGCTTGGTAATTGATTTCATAATTAAAAAAAAAAANAAAAAAGAAAATGTCTGTGTCATTTTTTTAAAAGAGATAAACATCACAGTTGAAAACTGTTGTTAATTTTGGTTTTATTTTTTGTAGCCATGTACTTACACCCTAGTTGCAATGTCACCTGCCCTTCAGTGCCTCTGTAGCTTGAGGATTCCCAGACTTGATGACAAAAGCTGTCCTATTCTGCCATTGCCTCTGTTATGTTTCAGATGGTTCCCCAAAATGTTCAGCTTGCCTATCAGGCCTGAAGCAAAAGTTGTGGCCTGGCTGTGATTTCTGCAGGTCCATGCTGGGTATGTTTGGTAGGACACACATAGGTGACTAACCTTCTGAAGTAGTTTTTCTGTTTTCAGATTGAGAAATAGGCCTGTGGACTTTAATTCGTTTTGTTTTGCCTGATGGGGGACAGAGGATCATCCCAAAGGACCTGTTGCCTGTCTCTCAACATTTGATGAAAAGCTTGGGTTGCAATGAGGAATAGCCCTGTTCCTTCAGCATCTGTCTCTCCCACTCAGTGTAATACTATTGTCCTCCCCGCTTGCAGGGTACTGAGGACACATTTTCAGTGTGAGACAGTGGTTAAGGTGTAACTCAGTGAAGTGTTCAATCTGTTGCTCAAAGCACCACTGTTTTTGCATGACATCATTGTCATCTGAATTAAGGATGCCAGCCACTAGGGATGGGCCCTCGTACTGTCTCAAGATGAACTATACATGGTGAAACTGTAATCACCTATGCCTTTTTTAGACCTCTGATTTTACCACTGCAGTGTGTTGTATTTGCTGCTGTCTGTTGCAAAGGCCACTGGTGATGCAGGACCTGGCACAGCCCCACTCACACAGCAAATATGCACCCAGTACTGCACGTTGGTGTATAACTCACCAGCAGGAAGACATGAGGTCCCAAACACTCAGAAGGCCCTGCACCTATTAGCCTGAGAGCTAGTTATATCTGTCAAGATAGGAAGACTTGAGCTCAACTTTTCCTAATAGAAAAAAAAAACCTATGAAAACTGCTGTGTTTGGAGGCTGAAGGACTTCCCAAAATAGCCCTTCTTGGTCTGAAGCTTTTGCTGACCTGCAAAGGCTGTTTGTATGGGGTGGTTCCCTGAGAAAGCTGAGTCTGTGGTCACAGGGACAGCACTGGAGAGTGGTGTAGTGTCTGGCTTGCTGATTTGGCACAAGTTGGTTTGTCACTATTGGTGTACAGCAGTTGTTGAGCAGGGTTAGTCTGTAGATCTTTGGGTGGCTGGGCATAAGATCAGATTAAAGAAAACGTGCTACTGAATCAACCTTGGGCCATGGAAATCAGTATTTTATTCTCTGTAAAGAAAATAAAAAGTGAGAATTAAAAGGTTCCAGTCTGCTGGTTCCAATTCTGCCTTGGTCCCTGCATGTTGGCTGTAGACTCCCAGAGGTGCTTGGCTGATGAGAAATGCAAGGTGTGGAGACAGAAGGGAAATTTTGAGGCAATATTTGTTTGTACTGTGGGTGGCTTTTTGTTTTGATTAAATGTTTAAGAGACTAACATGACTGCAATCAACAGCCCAGAGCAGCAAGCAGCTTAGGAGTGGGTGAGCAGCTTCTTAGATCTTGGTTGCACATGAACTCACCCTACACATCAGTGCTCAGGACTTTTGGCAGTGGCACTGAAAGCCTACTTCCTCCACAGAAGCCGTGCTGGAGGTGCCTTTTCAGTGGAGTAAGGTCCCTGGTCCTTCCCTTTCACAACTGGAACACAAGGCAGCTGCTGAGAAAAGACAGAGAGGCCTGTTAGAGAGAGTTTCCACAGCTGGAGATGCAGTTACGACTGGAGTTTTGTTGTCCACATCTCTGACAAGACGTGCTTCTGGGAATGTGAACACCTCCCTTGTGCTCTGTGTAGGCAGAAGGTCTCCAGTGTTGCCTGTTTAATGTTGCTTAACAGTGTGCCACAGCACATAAGTACTGGCTTCCCTCCTGCTTTGCCATAAGCGTGCAGGGCAACCCTGTGGAGATCCACCATGGGAGGGAAACAGGTGGCACTGCCTCAGGGACCACAGCAAAGCACAGCACTTCGTGCTGGCACTTGCACTGAGATGCCTGCATGTGATAAATCCTTTGGTGAGCAGCAGCATGGGGCACAACTTTGGTTTACAAAGCACAGTCTGGTGTGTGAAGCATGTGAAAGGTTAATATATGGAGAGCCCTCTCAGCTGTGTGTGATTAGAAGCTCTGTGCCTGGCAGGTCTGGGTGCACAGAGGGCAGCTTGGGGAACCCCTCTGAGGGCACTGGGCCTCCTTCCTGAGGCTCTCAGTAGCAGACTGAGATGATTCCCCTATGGGATGTGAAGGACACCTACGGGAAAGTAGAGCTGTGGTAAGGGAAGTGCAAGGATGAAACAAAATGGTAGTTATTGGGAGCAATTGAGATGAATTTTTCTGTTGTGGGGTAGTTTTTGCAGGGTGGGCTGTGCTGTCAATCCCATCTACCCTTTCAACACATTTCTGAGCGAGCCAAAATGAATCCCTTTTATGAAAACCCTGTAATTAAAAAAAGAAAAGGAAAAACCAACCAAGCAAAAAACCCCAAACCAACCAAACCAAACCAAACCACACCAAACCACACCAAACCACACCAAACCAAACCCCAACTAGAAAAACCCAATCACAATAATCAAGACAGTTGTCTGACTGGAAGCAATAGTTCAGCTACATATAAATTCACAACAGCTGACTTCGAATAGGCTTGCATTTCAACTCAGAAAGTTTTGCCAGTGGAGAGAAAGGGGAACAGAAGGAAACAAAAGGTATATGGCCTTATTTGTACTGCTGACCTGTTTGAATCAAACCTGGAGCAAAATGGAGGTCACAGGATCTCTTGGCTAAACATCCACAACGTCTCATGTACAAAGTTCTCAGGGCAGGCCTCTGCTACTGCCTTGACTTCAGCAATGGTTTTTACACTGTCTCCCATGACATTCTCATTGGTAAACTCAGGAAACATGGGTTAGATGAACAGACAGTGAGCTGCATCAAGAACTGTCTGAAATGGCAGAGCTCAGAGGGTTGTGACCAGAGGAGCAGAATCCAGCTGGAGGCCTGTAGTGGTTGCAGTCTCCAGGGACCAATACTGGGTCCAGTCTTCCTCAGTTTATTTATCAACAGCTGGAATGAAGGCATAGAACGAACCCTAAGCCAGTTTGCAGATGACACAAAACTGGAGTGAGTGGCTGACACACCAGGAAGGCTTTGCTGCCACTCAGAGGGACCTTGACAGGCTGGAGAGTTGGGCAGAGAGAAGCCTGATGGGGTTCAACAAGGGCAAGTTTAGAGTCCTACACCTGGGGGAGAACAACCCAAGGCACCAGCTCAGGCTGGAGACTGACCTGCTGGAAAGCGGCTCTGCGGAGAAGAACCCGGGGGTCTTGGTGGACAACAAGCTGTCCATGAGCCAGCAGTGCCCTTGCAGCCAGGAGGGCCAGTGGGATCCTGGGGGTCATCAGGAGGAGTGTGGCCGGCAGGTCAAGGGAGGTGATTGTGCCCCTCTGCTCAGCTCTGGTGAGGACACATCTGGAGTCCTGTGTGCAGGTCTGGGCTCCTCAGTACAAGAAAGACAAGGAGCTGCTAGAGAGGGTCCAGTGGA
>VZTF01004730.1:22298-40552 GCA_013397755.1 Cnemophilus loriae
GGTCATGGAGTCTCCCTCTCTGGAGACATTCAAACACCACCTGGACATGTTCCTGCGTGACCTGCTCAGGGTGACGCTGCCTTGGCAGGAGGGCTGGACTGGATGATCTTCTGAGGTCCCTTCCAACCTCAACAATTCTGTGATTCTGTAAAGACAGGGCAGTCAGGACTTAGCTAGTGTCCATTCCACATAACAGCAGCCTGACCAGTCCACGCACATGGGCTTTGGGCAAAGAACAGGTGTTGAAACCTGGTTTTGCTAATTCCCCTGGTCCTGGAACAACCTTACTTAAATGCAAAGTGAAGAAGCTCCTACAAGTTCCTCCTTACTCACTAAAGAGACAGTCATCTGACAAATGTGCCTCAGTAGCAGAATTTTACCAGGCTTTCGATGAAGGCTCTTATCTACAACCATGGTCAACACCTTCAACTCTGCCTTAGCATCCTTGTGATGGAGTCTGGACAGCTGCTGCCTGTTTTGATTCGTGAGTACAAGTGCAGGGTAGAAATGAGTCACCCTTTCCATCTTTCCTCCACACTGCTGCATCTGTCAGGGTATGTGGCACTGTCTGCACTGGATTCCCATCTCAGCAGAAAGGGAGCCAGGAGTGTCACACAGCCTGCCTGAGACTTGGACAGTGAGTTGGGAATGAAAGCTTTTTCCTCTTCACTGAATGCTGTAGGGACATGACTGAGGGCTGTCTGCTACCCGAAGGGACATGCAGCGCTCTCCTAGCTCACAGATCAGCAGAGACAGACAGATAAAGATCTGACTTTCTTTCTGCATTTTGTGGAAAACTCGTGTGGAGCCTGCTTGCTTGCCCTAGGGTGAATTTTGCAGAGCAAACATCATGATACCAGAAGTATACCATGTGCTATACCATAGCTAGCAGACAGGTATAGACAAACAAGATATTTAAAGCCTGAAACTCAGATGACAAAATACTAGATGATTAGCAAAGTAATTTTACTCCATTTGTAACAAATGTGCTCATTTGCATGAGGAGTGCAATGAACGTAGATTACATGAAACAATAGCACAGAGATTGGGCAGTTTTCCTCTTTTATACAAAGACTATAATTAGTCTGTATTTTGATATGTGATGGTTTGAAAATATCTTAGCTGAATACAGAGCAAGTGTAACTTCCCTGGAAGTGTTTCACCTGCTGTTAGATGCTTAAATCAAATTGCTGGATTCTTTTTATCAGACCAATTAGATTACCTTACATTCTTACTTGTGATGTGCCCCCCCAAAACCCCTCTAAACATACTGTTTCCCTGGAATGGGCTTCTAAGTTGAGCCTTACTCATTCTCACTGAAATCAGGGGAGTTTTGCTCATACTGCCAAGAGAGCCCTAACTTGCACATCATTTCCAGTTGCCATCACTGAAATCTCTTACTTGCCTGATGCTGTATTGCTTGAGAAGTATTAAGTACTCTTAGAAAATAAAGACCAAATCAGTTTAATTCTCCATTAGAAATGTCAGTATCATGCTGCTTTTATGTAGGCATATGCATATCGAGTATTATTTTCTGAGTGTGATTGCCTTAAAGTGCTGTTGATCATGCAAAGAGAATGGTGCATTCTCTAATTCAAGGGTATCAAAGATCCAGATCCTGAAAATGCTTAAGCGTGTGGAGAAGGCCTTCTCAAGGAATAACACAGACATTCAGCTACTCTTTTGTTCAAGGCTGGGGTCTGCATTTAGCAGACTGATACTAAGAGAAGCACTCTGCATCTTATCCCTGAGCAGTGCTGGTCATTGGAGGGAGACACTTGGCAGGAGAGGACAATAAGTGTCGGGAACAAGTGCAGGCAGGAAAAGAGCAGTGTGGATGGAGTGTTTGGAATCAGATGGAAGCAGCCAGATTGGACATAGAAAACACCAGGAAGACAAATGAACAGAGGAAAAAGAGGAAGACTGAAACATGTGACTCCAGTGTCAGGCAGTGATCCTTCAGCTTATTGGTGGCAATGTGAAAAAGCCAGGTTGAAATCTGTTATCAAGGTGTTTCTTGAGGGCTTGTGTCTAACGTCACTCTATTTCTGAATTTAAATGCAAAGAAAACTAAAGGGGGCTTGAAAATATAGGCTGGACAAAATTACCAGTGCTGGAAAATTAGTCCAGTTTGAAGACCAGTAGCTTTTATAAGAACTGCCAGTTCAAATTACCTGCTCTTGCTGAGAGCTCTCCCTCTCCATTTCATGGAACATTCATTCTGTTCCACACTAGATGACTTCTTATGAGCAGCATCTCACAGTACAATATTAGAGTGCTGAGACCTCATGTTTAGCCTTGCTTGCTGACTAGTAAGCACTTCATGGGATCCTGTCGTGATCACCCTCGCAGCTTCAGACTTGCGCAGAGCAATGTGTCTTGATGTAGTGGAGGTAGCAAGACAGTACAAGAAAGACATGGACCTAAGCAGATCCACCTAGTGGATCCAGAGAAGAGCCACAAAAATGGTCAGGGGGCTGGAGCACTTCTCCTAGGAGGACAGAATGAGAGAGTTCGGGCTGTTCAGCCTGGAGAAGAAAAACGTCCTAGAAGACTTACAGCACTATCCAGTACTCAAAGGGAGTTTATGAGAAAGATGGGGACAAACATTTTAGTAGGACCTGTGGCAATGGTTTTAAACTACAAGAAGGTAGATTTAGAATTAGGAAAAAAATTCTTTACTGTGAAGGCAGTGCTCAGAGAAGCTGTGGATGCCCCATCCCTGGCAGCAATCAATGCCAGGCTGGGTTGAGCTCTGAGCAATCTGGTCTAGTGAAATGTGTCCCGGCCCATGGCAAGGGGGTTGGAATTAGATGATCTTAGAGATCCCATCTAACTCAAACCATTCTATGATTCTAGGATTCTATGATTCCATGAGATTTAGACTAGATATAAGGAAGAAATGTTTCATGATAAGGGTGGTGAAACACTGGCACAGGTTTCCCAGGGAGGTGGTGGATGCCCCATTCCTGGAAACGTTCAAGGCCAGGTGGAACAGATCTCTGAGCTACCTGATAGAGTTGAAGATGTCCTAGCTTATTGCAAGGGTTATGAGCTACAAGATCTTTAAAGATCCCTTACAAGCCAAATCTTTCTATGATGCTATGAAAAGCAGGAATAGGGTGAGAAAGCTGTAAATGTAATGTACAAATATCCATAGACATTGCATCCTGAGCATTGCTGGAATTGATAGTAGAGAGCAATTTCCTTTTTCATGCATGAATGTTTTACAAAACACTCATTTTATGGCTCCTACTTCACAGAGCTGCTTGCTCCCTCAGGGTAGCATCTGAAGAAAGGTCCTGCCAGAGCTTGTGAATGAAGGAGGGAAGCTTATTTTAAGAAGGACGAAGCCAAAATTCTAGAAAGTGGTTGAGAATTTCTTTGCTTTAAACAGAGAGTTTTACTGGTGAAAGAAAAACACAGCAAATCTGTAAATAGGTATATATCTGGAAATCTCTTATTTTCTGAACACGGCCTCGTATGTGAACATACAAGACCACTCCAAGTGGAAGACAGCACCTGTATTTGCTTGTTTTGCTTGTTTCTGTGTCATCACTTCTAGCTTTCAGGCAACTTCTATCCTCTCTTGCTTTAACTACTGCAGCTCCTGAGTCCTTGCACTACTCAGCTGCATACAAGCCAGATTGTGGGAACACCACTATCATGTGCCTCTTTCAGGGTGCATCTCACAACCTTTTGCATGCCTTTCTGTGTATGTGTTTGTCTGTCTGCTCCATTTCACATAGCTATGTCGAGCAAAATTAAACTATGTTTCAAGAAGTGAAAAAGCTGTTTTAGATTAGTAGTCCTGTGCCTTTACTTTCACAGGGCAATTACTGCCTTGTTGGTGTGTAGACAAATGGGGCAAGGGGAAGTTTCTGGGATTTTACTCCTTTAAATGACACATTAGATTCTTTCCCAAATTAAATGACAGAGATCAAACTCATCCTCTTCTGCATGCTTCTCCATAACTCCTGTCTGTTGTGTGAAACGACACTTACAAAACCATGAGTATTTCAGTCTGGTAACTGATGAGGCTGGCAGCATACTATGGCCTGGAAACTCCAGCTGGTCCAGCTCTGATCCTGCAGGAGGAGGCATGAGGTTGGGCAAAAGGAGAAGACTTCGCCTATCCTTTCTTCTGCTGTGCAATGTATTCACAGGAAAATGTGCTTCTACCCATACTCAGCTTCCGCAGTCCAGGCTGCATTCACAGCACTGATTTTATGGTTAAAGAGGAAAACTTGGAGATCAGTCACAAAATGGGACAGAAATCTAGCAGTGGCAGGATTTTCTCCAGAGCCCTCTGATTGGAGCTTCAATATGGCCAAGATGAGGGGACAGTTGTCTGAGTCCCTCCAGCTCTAGGAAGTCAGGAGCTTTAACTGAAGTGTGTTTTTACCCTTGTAGTGGTTTGACCACGGCTGGATGCCAGGCACCCACCAAAGGCACTCTCTCACTCCTCTCCAACAGTGCACAGGGGAGAGAAAATATAACAAAAGGTTCATGAGTTGAAATAAAGACTGGAAGAGACCACCCACCAAATACCGTCATGGGCAAAACTGACTCTGCTTGAGGATATTAATTGAATTTATTACTAGCAAAATCAGAGCATGATAATGAGAAGTAAAATAAATCTTAAAAAACATCTTCCCCTCCTCCCGCCCCATCCCTTCCCAGCTCTACCTCCTTCCCCAGAGGAGCAGGGAAACAGGGAATGGGGGTCAGTTCATCGCACGTTGTTTCTGCTGCTGCTCAGGGACAGGAGTCATTCCCCTGCTCCAGCATGGCATCCCTCTCACTGGAGACAGGACTCCATGAACTGCTGCAACATAGGTCATTCTTACACAAGGTGCAGTTCTTCAGGCACAGGCTGCTCCAGCATGGGTCCCCCACAGGGTCACAGGTCTTACCAGGAAATCTGCTCCAGCTACTCTCTCCATGGGCCTGCAGGTCCCTGTCAGAAGCCTGCTCCAGCAGAGCCTCCCAAAGGGTCACAGCCTTCTCCAGGCATCCGCCTGCTCCAGTATGGGTCTCCTCCATGGGTGCAGGTGGATCTCTGCATCCACCGTGGATCCCCATGGGCTGCTTTACCGTGGTCTGCACCATGGGCTGCAGCGGAATCCCATCTCCAGTGCTTGGAGCACCTCCTCCCGCTCCTCCACTGACCTTTGTGTCTGCAGAGTTGTTCCTCTCACATATTCTCACCCCACTCTTCTCTGGCTGCAATTACATCTGCACAGTAACTTTTTTTTCCTTCTAAAATATGTTATCACAGAGGCATTACTATAATTCTTGACTGTCTCAGTCCTGGCCAGTGGCAGCTCTGTCCTGGCCAGTGGCAGGGCCATCCTGAAGCCATTTGGCACTGGCTTTGTTGGACGTGGGGCCATTCTTTTAGTCCCCCCCATTACCAAAACCTGTTCACACAAACCCAATACAACCCCCTTCTGCTGACTCTCTTTTCCTTTGTATGAAGCAGCTGAGCATCCATCAGAGCTGATGTCCCCCCCTCAGTTAATCAGCTGTTTTCCTCTGTGTGCTATAAATATTTACGTGACTTATGCAAGCTGAAGAACTGAGAGGGAAAACAAGGAGCACCGGCCTCAGCACAGCTTGCAGTGTGACCTGCAGGGAACCAGGTGAGACGTCCCTGTGCACAAAGACAGTTTCTACAGGTCAGATCTAGAAAGGACATGATTTCTTGTAAAGACAAGGCTTGCAGGTGAGAGAATAAATTTTATTAGCTAAGGCAAAAATCAGGCAAGTTCTTATATGCATGTATACACCAAGACTATGAATATGAGGGAAATACCAGTGATGAAAAGTAGGAAAGCCAAAGGAAAACGTGCCACCTTCCAGAAACCCCAACTAATGACATTTCCTGATATGGCCATCCACGAGGGCTCATGGAAGAAGGCAGGTTACTACACTGCAAGTGGCTGGGCAAAGCCCTGGAAACATCTCACTTACGTTTGATATGCAGGAAGGAAGAGCTTGGCAATTCCTGCAGCTCTGTGGGAAGCTTTCAACTGATGCCCTTAGAGACTGGTGTCCTTTAAGCTAGGGCCCAGCAGTCCTATCTGGACTTGTGAATGTCCATGTTCATGCAAGTATCTAGACAGGAATGATTTGTCTGGTAGGTCTGCTCCTCTGGTGTGTGAGAAGCAACATTCCAGTGGTTCCTTCCAACTGTTGGAGACTTTACTGACCTGAAGACCTGTTTTCCAGACCTCAAAGAGAATTTGTGAAGAAAAGGCAAAAGCTTCCTTAAACTGGGTGAAGTGGGCAGGGTTGTCTTGTCCTGATGAAAAGCCTAACAGAAAAGCACCACAGAGGTTCAAGGGGCTTGTGTACCATCAAGAATAGAGTTACCTGAAGGTTCACATGGATCTCCAGTGTCTAATCTAAGAGGGGGGCAGTTTTCTGGGCATGTTGCTCTCTCGGGTGTAGCCAACAAAAGCAAGAAGTCAGTTGTTGACATGCTGACAGGTGAGGATGGAGCTTCTTGGAGACATTGCTTCAAGGAGCCAAGGGCTGCCAGAGGATGAGACTCCCAAATGAAATGGAAGATGGGGAGCTCTTAATTTATGTGGCTAGCTTCTGCTTTACAGAAAACCATCACCATTTTCCCAGGTGAGAACATGCTGATTTGGGAGATTTCATTGTTCAGGGTGTGAAGTTCTGGCACAGATGGGTTATGAGGGAAGACAGAAACCCCACATCCATAATGTGGGCACTAGCATTGCCTGGAGGTAACTGTTGCTTCTGTCTTAAAAGGATCTACCTCAAGGCCCTCAGAAGGCAGAACATGGCAGGAAGGTCATGCGAATTTGTAAGATCCTTGGTGAGGAGGCCACCCTCTGCAGACATGGATGGGCCAGAGGGGGTTTCAGTGCTTATGCTGAGGCAATTGCACTATGACTGTATGAAGGTAAGCAGCTGCACTGGGTCTGCTGGGGCAAGGTGTAAACTCAGCCCTGGTCCTCCACAGGCTGATTCTGGTGGGGTTTCTGGTTTTCAACATTTCTTTGAAAGCAGATGCATGCCCATACACACTGGGGAACCCCAGCCCCAGCCCCTGGCCTCCTGTCTTACAAAGGCTGCTTGGGGACAGAGCAGCTGGAACTTCCCTCATGGAGATGTGCTGTGATGTCTTCTGGAGAACGGAGCAACAAGCCAAAAACCAGCCTTTACATTTGGTTGTCTGCTGTCTGCTGCCATTAATCCACATTAGTTTATTTGGCAGCAGTGATGAGAATGAATTAATTTGGGATTTTCAGGCTGTTGAATGTTTTTCCTCAGGCAGCTTTCTGTTGAGTTCTGGGCTTTGGGGATTAGCTGCTATTTAAAGCAGCAGTGTGTGAACTTTCCTGATGGCTTGTGCTCTGTCTGCCCAACTGAGACAGAGGAAGAAGTGAAGCGTGTGGGTGCTATTCAGTGCTCTGCCTTGGCTCCTCCATCCCCGGTGGGATTGATCTCGTTGAGTTTCTAGGATGTAGGCTTTCAAATCTTCCTGTGTGGTGGGTTGTGCTGTGTGGCAGCTAATGTCGTGCTAGAGACCCGTACAGTCTCGATCTCTCCAGTAAGGAGAGATGCTTGATAGCCACTTCTTCGGGGCTAAAGCAGCTGTTTTTCGCTGTTTGCTTTATGCAGGCAATTCTATCTGCTGCTTCCACTTGCAGAGCTGCCCCAGGGGGACCAGTCTTCCGTGTTGGAAGTAAAGCAGCTAAATAGAAAGATCGAGCTGTGAAAAAGTGGCAGGGGAGTCTGGGGAGTGGTGCAGGGACACAGGGAGCTGCTGTGTGAGAGAAGCTGTCGCCAAGCTGTTCAGAGCAGAAGCAGAAGCCTGTGGCCAGGGACCCGAATGCACTGAGCAGGGGCTGCCCTCTCCCCAGCCCAGCACCAGTGTGGGCAGGAGGGTCCATAGCAGCACCACATCTTTAAGGAGATGTGCTGTGTTTCCTCACCTGCCTGAGCATTTAAGCATGCAGTTCATACCTCTCATACCTGGATGTCCATACCTCCTTCTTACAGATTTTTTGACACACAGTAAGGGTCACAGGAGTCTGTGACAAGAGCCTGGAGTCTTGAAATTACTTGCTGAAAGGCAGGTGCTTAAAACCTCATGTAGAGGCTGAGATCTGCAGTCTGACTTTCAGATGGGCAGACAATATTCCCAAAGGCTTTCGTAGCAACCATTTGGAAACAAAACAACAGAACTACCCAATAGGCTTGTGTGACTGACATCAAGTTTTCAGCTTCTTTTTATGTCCAGCTCCAGTCTTCCCCCTTTTATACCACAAACTAGCTTTTGCTTTGCTTTGTAGTGAGAATTTAAAGGGGGAGCCAGGATGAAAAATAGAGTAGGTGCATTGGGTCTTCTGGTCTTGATCTTGCAAATGCACTTGTCTGGGATGCTGCAACACAGAGTCTGTGAGATCCACAGAGAAGGCTGTTTTTGACCATAACTGCCCAAAACTTGCACTGGCTGGAGCCTGACCATCAGTCCTGTGTTCAGAAGCTATAGCTCCATTTCCTCCAGCAGCTGTAGGATCAAGCCTTTTACTAACCCCTGGATAGACTTATCCTTTGACCTTACCTGTAATCTGTGGTTGAGAAACATGAATCTGTTTTCCAAACATTTAGATAAAAATCAGCACTCATCCCACACTTTTCTATTTTCAAACTAGGAATTTTTATCTGGACAGAAGTATAGGTCTGTTACAAAAAAGATAGCAGCTAGAACTGTCCTGGTGACTGATTTTGTATTTGCAAGTTACTATAGAAAACTTTTCAATCCAGAAATATTTTATCTGGCACTTGTTTAAACTGGATTCTCTGAAAATAGCATGAGTTATTTTAGAAATCTTTTCTGCCTTGAGCTTCTTAGTACCTATCAGGAAATTTTAAGTGTGCATTCACTAAGCTAAAAGAATAATGGAGAACTCAGAGCAACCAGTTCTGTGTGGGATGCTTAAAGCATTAACATATTTTGAAGAGATTATTTCCCAAATTAGATACCCAGAGTTGGAAGTGATCATAATGTGAAATTCTTGCTGTTGAAAGATACAGAGTGGGAAATGTAGAGAGTTGGAGGCATGTGTGTGTTCTGGATTAGGATTAAGTGTTTAGGTGTGCACTCTTCCAGCCTACTGCTATAGCATTATTAATATCCATTCATACATAGCAGATTTAAAAATTATTCACACTAAGAGTCAGTTTCTGTGATCTGAGAACTTCACGTGGAGATACTAAACTAAGTTCTGACAACTCAAAGCAAATAATGTTATTTGTTATTATATAGCTGTTTTTATTGTTTCTCTTTCTGTGCATTGGAGGAAATTTTCCTTTCAGTGGGAAAATGACCACTGCTTTCACATCAGGGAGAACAACCCTTTGCCTGTGCCTTTGTTGTGGGCAGAGGAGTGTGTGCTAGAGAAAGCCACTGGATGGGGATGCAGAGGGGTGAGCTGTCAGATAAAGTTTTGGCCACCCTGCTGCCCTCTAAGAGGCCTGTGATTTTGGAAGTGTTATTATTTGCTTCTCTCTGAAAACCTCAGGTAGCTTCAGGATCCCCAGCTGATCTGGTGAAGGAGTCCTGGGAGAAAGGGAGAGGGGTAATCATATCACAGGCTGGAACATCAGCAGTGGGCAGGAGTATTTTTGCATGCTCTGGGAGCTATTCTGAAAATAAGGAAGTACTGCAAGGTAGGGACAACCTGCAGGGATGATAAAACTAGTGCCCATTTTCTCTCGTAAGTCACGGGACCACCCCTGAAGCTCTTCTTGCAGCACCCAGAATGGACCTTCCTCTATTTATGCAATCATGTCCCCATTTATGGACCTTTTCCTGTAATGTGTGCTTATAAAGTGCTAAATATCCCTGAAACCCCAGACATGCATGACAAAAAGTTTGGCATAAGCCACAGCATGACAAAAACTGTACGCTCTCCCTCCTTGCTTGTCCTGCTGCTTGAAGCCATCAATTTGGGCATAACTCTGTGTCTGCTCAGTCCTGAGGGACAGAGGTTTCTGTCCACTGCTTGGACTGCTGCAGCTCTTTCTTGGTCCACCTCCTTACAGGAGTTGCTGGTACTCAGTCATGAATTCACTGCAAACACACATCACATACACACAACACACACGTATGGCGCGCACACACACACACACACACACACACACACACACACATAGTTTCATAGCTCTGCATAGCTCTTCATCCAAAACCCAAAACTAAATGTCTGATCTGTACTTATTCTAAAATATGATCCGTAGTCTACTGAGTTAATTTCTTTTCCTTATGCAATGAGCTGACAAATGTGCTCTTAGAAATGAAAGATAATGTCTGCACTTGAGGTTTTCTCCTTACACAAAATTACTTCAGCCCTCAAGCTCCTTTGTGTTGTGTTCAGTGCCTTGCAACAGTGCCTCCATGTTTACCAAAGGAAATATGAACTTTTTGAGAGTGTCTTGAGTAATAGTCAAGCCAAACGGCTACTGGTGTGTATTAAAATACTTTCCTAGTTTAAAAAGTTCATACAGCAAACATTTGTTAAAAAACAAGAGTTCTGTAAAGGCAGTAAAATTAATCCAAATAAAATTGAAACCCATTATGGTCATGTCTTACCTGGCCCATATTAAATGCATCTTGAGAGAGTGTTTGAATACACCCCTGTGGAACTTGTTATTAAAATGCCTTCTAAATGAAAGGACGTTAAACAATTGTTTGTCTAAAAAATGTTTCCCAGTGCCCTTCATGCCCCAATGCCTCTGAGTGTTTTGGGCTCACACTAGTACTAAGCAAAACCTTTAAATTTGTAGTAGATAAGTACCCTGGAGAAAACACATAATGAGGAAGAAAAGCCCTGGTTTGTCTTCGTGGAGTGGTCTTTTCTTTTTAACACTCCCAGATGACAGGCCAGGGGATTTAGGTCAGGTTTCCAAGCATGGCTTCACTTTTACAGCAGTTGGAGGCACTCTCTTGTTCCTTTGGACAGGATGCAACTATGGAGCACAGCCGAGACAGACCCTTTCACGCATTAAACTCTCTCTCAAACCGCTGGAAATACCTTCAAGTTTTTTTCCAGCAACTGGGCACAGAGAGGCAATATTAATGCACCTTCTTCTCCTTGCAAGGGGCCACCCTGAACTTTACAGCAGCGATTGTGACATTGCTGCCGACGGATGCTGGATGAAGGAACAACACAGGTTTAGAGACTAGCAGCCTGCCAACTTGGTCAAATCCTGGTTGCCCCAGGCGCTCAGAGAGTACACATTGGCCATGACGCAGGAATATAAAATGAGGTGTGATCTGGGGGACACTCTTTCCTTCACATGATGATGTGAAATTGCTGAGCTGTGTCACTGCTCAGGGGATGGTTGCACTCTGGCACAGCAAACATGGCAAAGGGACAGGAGCATGGATCCTACCTGCAGTGCCACTATTCTGTGGTGGTGAGGCCATGGCCACAGAATCACTTCCCTCCTTCTTGCTCTTGGCTGTTGCTACACAAGGTGCAGAGCTTGGGGCTGAATCCCTCTCTGCCCTGGAGAAACTCTCTCTTCCAGGAAGTTCTTCTGGCTGGTTTGGCATATTTCAGTCCACTATGACATGGGTGTGCTGGTGGCACACACCCAGAAGCCCTTCTCAGACTGACAGCTAGTGGGACAAAACTTGCTGACATGGCCTGGGATGTGTGCCAACATCATCCATTGACAGGTAAATCTGCCTTGTTTCTAGGAAGAGAAGGGATCCTCCTGTCCAGTTTAAGGAGACAGATAACAGTGGGATGTGGTGCTGGATTGGATCAAGGCATCGGGGGGCATAAAAGAAATTACGATACCAAGGTTGTAATAAACACAGATTGGAAAAGAATTACTGAGATGTGTCACTACTCTATAAAAGAACCTGGAACCCATTTGAGCTGGGTGCAGACAAACCATTTGGACAAAGGTCTTGTCAATGAAGAAGGCAGCCCATATTCAGCATGACAGATCTTATGCTGGATATTCACTCAGAGGAGTATCCTAGAGGGAGGCTGGGATGCAAACAGCAGCATTGGGATAGAAGTGGAGCAACAGTGTCACCTCTGTGCTTGCTGCTGGGGTGACTGCGGGAGAAATGCTGTGTCCAGCCCTGAGCCTGCAGCTCAGAAACATGCTGGTAATTTGGAGGAGACTGAGAAGAGGGTGGAAAATAAGTAGGAGACCAGGAAAGTTGCTTTTGTAATAAAACAGTTGGGAGTTCAATTTATTTGACTTATCACCAAGGAGGCCAGTGGCTAACTTGATCCAAATCTGTAAGTACCTGCTGGAAACAGAGATGTGATGACAGAGGTCTCTTCAGTAAAGCAGGCAGACAGACAACAAGACCTAGTTGCTGCAGCTTAAAACAAAACAAATTCAAAGCCAAAATGAAGGGTAGTTTTTCCCATCTGGGTTAATTGAGGCTGTGGCGGAGTCTCAGTCTTGTTCCAGAGGTTGCCCTTGAACCTCAGCACTCCTTCTACATGGAAGGGGGATTTACCAGAGCAGCAATCCCTACCTTGCCGTTCATCTGGGGAAGGCTGGCAGGGCAGTGTGGGCTTGCTTTAACCCCCACTGTGGCTCAGTCTTCTCCCCCAGAGTGACTTGCAGGTGTTGCATCCTTCAAAGTGGAGGAATCATGTAGGAATGCAGCAGCAATGCCTCACCGCCCCCTCCACCCCCCACCCCCGGCTCATCTCAGGGCTTGCTTTACTGCTCTCCAGGGGCACGAGGCTGACTGGACCACTGGCAACCTCCATGGTGCTGGTGCTGCAGGAAGCGCTGCCCCGGTGTGGATTGCTTGGCCAGGGGTCTGGGGTGAAGGCACTGCCTCTCTGTTGATAACCCCCAGGGTACCCAGCCACTTGAATACTGGAGAGGGGATTGCCTGCAGATTCAGGGATCTCACACCATGTCCCTTCCCTTCTTTATCTCAGCATAATCCTTTGCTTCCCCAGCTCCTCCTGGGCCCCAAACCTGGCTGATCCAAGTGCAAGGCAAGTCTGTCCTGCTTTGGCTTATGGTCCTGAGAGCACAAGGGAGAAACGGAAGAAGTGAGGAAAAAGGGCCACAGGTGGATGCCAGATCACCCTTTCCTCTGTGCTACTTCAGCAATTGAGAGACCATGCAGAAAGTACTTCCTTAGCCTAGGTAAGGAAGGCCATGGACAGAAGAAGAATTGGCAAGGCACATGGAATTATGAGTGTAAACTCAAAGCATGTATGTTTGGGCTGCCTATGTTGCCACCACTCTAGATGGTCTGCAGAAGACAAACAGCATCTTGAGCTAACTGAGACTTGTGTCTCTCCTGCTTGGAACTAGCACATCCCCATTTCATGGCAGACAACTCTCCTACATTCTAGATTCCATGCTCTGTTGTGTGCACTATGAAACAGGATAACTTTTACGGGTGCAGGTCTATAAGATGATCATGTCTGGAGAGAATAATGGAAAAATGATCCTGTCACCTGTGCACTTTTCTTCCAAGAGGGAGTTAGATTGAATGAAAGCTTTGCTATCAATCTGGGATCAGAGTCTGGGAGTGAAACAGATAGAGCCTGGACTTAGGCTGTTGATGTGGCTTTGTCCATGGCTGTATTGAAGTACTACTTTACTGCTATTCCTGCTGTTGGATATATTAATGTTTTATAAGACCTTGCACAAAAGCTCAAGAGAGGGTTTCCTCGCTAGCCAAATGGCCAAATTGTCACTGACAGCTGAATGGCCAAATTTTCGCTGTTATGCCAAGGACTAATTCTAGTGTTCAGGCAGCTACGCAAAGTTCTGTCCTAGCTGTGGAAGTAGCTATGAAAGTAGTAGATACTGTCTCTGAGACACTGTATGACCTTTTGAATAAAAAGGGAAAGCACAGAGATTTTCTGTGAGCTGCTCTGCTCCACTAGGCAGTAACACACTGCATTTGTTAATAGCAAACTGCTGCTCCCTAGCAAAGGATTTTCTGCTCTTCGTGAAATATGCACTGCAACACTGAAGTACTCTAAAGAGGAAATTTTTTGTTTGCCAGGAAAAAACTGTAAGGGTCAGTTGGGTTCAACCTTTCTTCCCTGGGAGGAAGGTGAGAAGACTAGTGTATGCATGATACAACTTGCTTTTATACCTAAATTTTTGTCCTGTTTTAACAAATTCCACGGAGATGATAATGAGATACCCAAAGCTATGATGTTCTTCCAACCAGACGTCTAATGCTGGTTCTTCCTCTGTCATAAACATTTCAGTCTAGGAGCTGCAGACCCAGGTGATGTGCCCTCTGCATGTGCATCTCCAGTGGCCCCAAAGCTGTGTACGCCACATTCGTGTTTTGGAGGAAAACATGTTTTCTGTTGTCCATGTTTCCCCTGGCGTTTGACTGTGGGGAGACTGGCTGCAGCTCCTGGGATTTTCTATCTCTTCCTTTACTCTTAGTGTTTCCCATGGTGGCAACCTTCTTTCCCCACTGTCCTGCTCATGTCTGTACTGCTTCACAAGGCAGAGAGGAGACAGCAAGTGCTGGGACACAGTGAGCCTTAGGAGACACTTGCAGCTTCCTTTTATTGACTCCAGAAGTTTCTCTTGAGTTTGCAATCTAAATGGCTTTGGACTGGATACAGGCAAATCCTTCCCTGACAAACTCTCTGGAGACTGCATGTGTGCTCAGGGCTTGAATCAGCAGAAAAACTTTCAGTGACTCCTCATATTTTGAATAAGGCATGGAAAGTCAGGCCAGCAGTGACAACAAGGAAAACCAGAGAATTAGTGCATGAGAAGCACAGGGAGAATAGAAAGAGAGATGGGATGGCTCTTCTGAGGTCTTTGGTCTAAAATTCTGTAAAAAAAACCAAAAAGACTTGTTTTCTATTGTAAAAAAAGCTGATTTTATAATGAGTGAGTAGGAGATTTCAGTTCTGACAGGATCACCTGGCTCTGGGTTGTAAAACGGTTATGCTTCCAGCTCTTCCACGTAATACCATCTTTGCTGAAATAGGTGTTCGGTTGAAATCTGCCATATTTGGATGTTTGCCTATAACTCCAGATGTTCAACGTCCTGGTCAGCATTGCTATGCAGAAATTTAGAGTCTGAGCACTGCAGAGGAACTGGTGTGTCCTGTGCAAGTGCTCTATTTGCTACATGCTGAAATGGATGTGTTGAACCTTTTGTACACAATGCAGAGGAAGTCACTCAGGATCTCAGGGGTTTATTGAACAATATTCTCTGTGATGGGACTTGTTCTGTGCAGTGAGCTGGACACAGAATCATAGAATCACAGAATGGTGTAGGTTGGAACGGACCTTAAACATTACCTATTTCCAAATCCACCACCATGTGCAGGGACACCTTCCACTAAACCAGATTTTTCAAAGCCCCATCCAACCTGACTGTGAACACTTCCAGGGATGGGGCATCCACAGCTTCTCTGGGCAACCTGTTCTAGTGCCTCACCACCCTCACAGGGAAGAATTTCTTTCTAATATCTAATCTAAATTCCTCATCTTTTAATTTTAAACCATTCTCCCTTATCCTATCACTGCATCCCCTTATAAAAAGTTTCTCTCCAGGCATGGGCATGATTTCTGTCCCAGAAAACCCTCCACGAGGAGTAACATGGCAGGCCTTTTTGGGGGAAATATGTATGACAGTGAATGATTAAAGTGTTTTCATGATTAATAGGGTATTGAAAACCTCTGCTTCACAAGATAGAAGACAGTGTCTTCCTTCTGAGACTAAGATCTCCGTTTTGCTGGAGAAGTCTATAAATGAAACGGAGGAAATGCTTGACTGGGACCAGAGACCACAGATCACCCAGCTCCAGCATCCAGTCTTGGACTATGACCAGTGACAAATGCTCTTCTGGACAAGGATAATATGGGAGATAATATTCGGAGACAATTTGGCAATTCACCTAAAATCCTGTTCTTGACACCTCTGACAGCTAAGTTATGTTGAGAAAAAACTTTTTTCCCATTTTGTGTTCAGGCTGCTGCAGAGTTCAATGATAGCTCTTGTTCTGTGATGTGAGAGCAGTGATTTCTGTCACTCCAGGACTGCCCTCACCTCCCCCAGCTGTCTCTCCTCATCGGAAGCCTGTGCCACTTGCTGTCACGCAGGGCACGTGTCCTTTCCCTGGCCCTGCTCTCTGCCTCTAGCCATTCTGCCTGATTTGGCCACCCCTGCAGCACCAAGCAGCAGGTCACCTTGTGTGAGCACGAGCACTTCCCACTCTCTTTCCCAGCTTTTAATCACTGATCCTCAGAGCACATCACCTCAAGAGCCTTCTTCCAGTCATGGTTGTCTTTGCTGACCTTTGGGAAGTGAGCCGGCAAAATGTCTCTTATTTACTGTGAGCTGGAGAGAGGGTAAATTTTAATTACTCTCTGAAACCAATGGGCTGGACAACCTCTCCCTGCAGCCCCTAAGCTCTATGCATTCTGTTCTGTAAATCAGGTGCTTTATTAGATCCACTGTAGCAGAAAATGAAGTGTAAAACTGAATGTAGACTTATTTTAGACACAGTAGTAGCAGAATTAAGAAGGGAAATATCTTTGACTTACTGGGGGAAGTCATTTAGGAAAAAATTGGAATGGCTAATTAGAGAAAATTATCTCTATCTAATTCTTGAAGGCTAATTTAAATGCTCCAGTCTTTTTCATGTAAGGAAAAATCTATTTTAATAGCTTAGATTATTATCAAGGAATGTAAGTTTGGTAAGTTAGTGGTAGCAAAAAATTTTAATAAATTTTCTGTGAAGAAATATTGTTGAAGTGGCACATGAATATTATGACAGAGATGTCAAAATCATAGCGGGCCTCTTTTTTTATTATTATTTTATTCTTGGGGGGTGGAAGGTTGGGGGAAAGAAGAAGACAGGTAAAGGGATTTATGAAGCTTTTGAAATTTTCATGAACACCATAAGTGCTAGAAACTTTGAGATCAAAAGTTATATCTGTGGGATTCCTGAATTTTAAACTATAAAAATAAACATTTAACCTCTTGACAAAATCCCAGGATTTGTAAGGGTGTCAGTAAAAATACTTCTTTTATACAGGAGGTATCATATTGCAAGTCCCCAAAGCACATTGCTTTGTTTGGCTTCAACTAAAGAAGAGTCTCACGTTGATTAACTACTCTTCTTTAATTTAATCTTTTACTCAGGCTTTCAGTTGTTAAAGTAAGAGCTTGGGAGTAATGTTCGATAACTTCCCCAAAGCAGAATTCTTTCTTTCAACCGCTGAAGAACTGAGGTTTTGCAGGTTGTGCTGTCTGTGAGGTGTTTGTAGATTATCGACTTGCAACTGTAGAGTAGCTGCGAAGACCAAAGTGAAAAACATCTTTTTGCAAATGCAAAACATTGCATCACCAGTATGTTCCAGTCTCCTTTGCCTTGGCTGGGACTGCCTGTTGTTTCTCCTCTAATGCAGTGGTTCTCTTCTAGCTGAAGAGACTTCTCTCCCCAAAAACCTGGTACCTGATCCCTTTTGCTAAAGCTCTGGTTGCTCAGGAGAAGCCTTGGTTGGATTTTACCTATTTTCCAGTTAGAAGAGAACATTACTCCTTTTCAGTCTGCCTAGTTTCCTGTGCTGCCCAGGCTGTCCCACCTGATGCAAAGGAAGTAGTGCATTAGAGAAAAATGATAAAACAGGGCCTGGAGACAGTCTGTGAGTGCCACTGTCACTGTGACAGTGCTGCACCAGAATTCGTTGCTGTTGGCACTGTACTTTTTCTGGAACAATACAAAGTATTTGGACACCAAATTCAGTTCTTAATTTCATTTACCTTCATTCTCACAAGAACTAAAAGCAAGCAAGCCAACAGCACCTCTGCTAGAAAACCCTTTTCCTTCCAAAATCAGTAAAAACCTGTTGCACAGTTACACGTTTAGCCTGAGTCCAGGCACCAGCCTGCGCGTGGTCGTCAGGCACGAGGGAGACTTTATATGGGAGACTCCAGGAGAACATGTTAGGGAGTCAGCAATACAGATCACACAGGAGTAGTCTTTCATTTTCTCCTGAGAGGTGGTAAACCTATTGTCACGGGTTGACAGGTTTTGGAGTGAATTTCACCTGCCAGGTCCTTTGGACATGAAAGGGCCAATCATGTTGAGATACGCCCTCTGCGAGGTCCAGTATTTAGGGGGTTTGGATGCCTGAAACCTGGGCCTGGCCGGGCTCCCCGCGGGCCGGGCCTGGCCCCCTCCGACCATCTGCTGGGCCGAGCCCCCGCTCCGGCC
>VZTF01004730.1:40982-59260 GCA_013397755.1 Cnemophilus loriae
CCATAAGTTGACATGGCCCACAAAAGCAGCTGTGGGAAGGCTGCAAGGTGTGGGAAGGACTTTCACACAGTGATCAGATGCTGTTAACCCCGGGTGGCTGATTCACTGTGACATTTAAAGCCACAAGAGAACTGTTTCTTGTGGAGAAGTTCTCCATGGCGTGGTGTCCTGGGCTGACAAACCAGGGCACGTGGCAAGAGAGACTCCCCTCCCTAAGTGAACTGAAGAAAGGTTCTTCTAGAGGTAGTAAAATGACTGAGAAATACCAGGTTCTGTGTCTGTCCATTGTCAGTGGGGAAATATCTGAAAGAGAAGACTGGGGAGAGGAGAAGTTTTCTGAAGGTTTAATCTGATTCTTATTATTTTTGTTTTTTATCTTTTAGGTCTATTAATAAAACTTTCTATATATTCTTTAAAGTTTGAGCCTGCTTTGCTTCTCTTAATCCTTATCTCACAGAGGGAAATGCTCAGGTGACAGGCCAGAGCTCGAACACTACACTTTAACTGGATTGGCGAACTCATACCACTACACCAATTAAGTTACCTTTGGGAAGGATGAATGACATTTAGTGACTGGGTAGATAATTCATGTCTCATGACAGTATCTGCAATTACCTAAATGAGAAGTCATAGGCTATTTTTTCCCTTTGGGAGATACATTTTCTATGTAGTTATGCATCTCCTGCACCAGGGATACTTTGCTTCATCTAGTGTAAATTTTGCTTTTCTCTGAAATTTTTGCAAAGGAGTGCGACAGATTCTGCCGTGTTTGTCTAAAATAAATATGCAGTGATTTATATTTTCAGTAGAATAATTCCATTCCGCCAATGTTACTATATTGAACTTACCTTTATTGTTTTGGGTTTTTAATTTTGTATAGCCCAGTTCTGACAGTATTGTGTTTTGAAGAACATCGGAAGTGTGGACTACTTTCCACAAAAGTGGTCAGTAGTCCATATCTTACATAAATGTGATGTGGCAGCTTTGATACCAGAATACTGACTTGCAAAGTTATCTTTCTACCTACCAGTTTTAATGTTAGGTACTCTAGTGACAGTGAAATTCCATTATGACTCCTTTGTGCCAAAGCTGATGAGAAGGGAATTGTACTGTTCTGATAACTTCTTTCCCAACTGTTTATTAGCATCTGGCCCACAACTTTTGTAAACAGGGTCAAAAACAGTTTTCTTCTTAAATTACAAAAAGGAGCTACCAGAAAACAATCGGAACATTCAGTCCTGTGCTTTCAGGCAGAGATTATCCTTCAGCTTCATTGGAGGCTGGAAAGAAACAACCTACAAGCAGCTTACTTGGTAATAACCCAGTGCCCAAGACTTTTGTGTCTTTCCATGGAGCAGTGGATGCTGGCCAAAAGATTTTAGCTGGGTACACCACTGGAGTTTTCTAGTATCACAGACACTGTATTTATAAGTGCAGTTAAAGACTTTTGGAAGGGATTATGTAATAGCACATGGGACACATGAAAAGTAAAGCCAGATTCTGATCTCATTTGGATTAACTTTAATATGGAGCAAATGCAGGAATTTAAGAAAAGATAGTTAATGTACAGCTACTGTAAACTGAGTCTCAGTTTGCTCCAAGCTGCCACATGCCTCAGTCCATCCCCTCAGCCTTCTTCCCAGTGCTCAGGCAGCTGCTAACCTGATGCTGCTGTGTTGTCACAGGAGGGTGGATGCTGAGTGAGGGATCGTACTTCTTGGCACCATGTTTGCTCTCTGGCTTTGCAGAGCTTCAAATCCACCAGCCCAGATGCCAGCAGCAGACTTCAACTCCTGCCAGCTGTCACCATCAGAGGGCATGGCAGCAATGTGGCTGTACTCAAAATGATGGTTTCATATACCTTCTATGTGAATCTGTGATGGCCTAAGCGTGACAGTACAAATCCTGATGGGGGAAGGGAACTTGCAGGGGTAGGATGCAGCTGCAAAAGCAGAAGAACACAGAAAAGCCTGAAGTGGCATGGAAGAGAAGAGGTGAGTAGATTTGGTATGAAATGTAGGGGTGGAGAGTATCAGATCTGAGAAAGGCGAGTGAAGGGAAGAGGCAGACAACAGTCGAAGTGGCTTGAATCAGTGTGAAGAGCTTTCACTGAACAGGCCAAAGAGAGAAAGGGAAGTCTCTCCTATTTTTAGCCAAGCAGCTGAATTACTTCACTTCCCTGCCTGCGGGGGTCAGGCAGTAATGGAAACCACCCTCTGAGCAGCCACTGAGCAGGAGGAGGGCTGTGCTTTTCCTGCTGGTTGGGCTTATCTCCAGGCGCTCTGTGATGGCACGTGCTGCAGCACAGACCTCCCCTGAGCTGGAGTTCTGGAAAATGAAAATGCTGAGGAATTTGGCCATATTTGGGCACCTGCTGGCCATCCCAGGGGACTGGGGCATTGAGGGCTGCAGGTGGCCCTCCCCTCTTTATTTCTGTGAGACCACAGCTACGCCTGAGTAGTGGTGTGTTCCAACCCACAGGCGAGCTCCCCATTAGCCTCGTGCAGCACAGCACAACCAGTCTCCATTTCTGCACTCGGTGCAGTCCCTGTGCCTGTGAGCTTGCATGCCACATAATTTTGGGTATATTTGGTAAATCCTCAACTATCAAGAGAGATTATCTTCCTGATTTATCATCAAGCACCTTGTTCTTTTCCAGAGGGCAATTCAGTGCAGCTAAATTAGGTTCCTGCCTTGCTTTGTGCTTTGAAAGAGCCTTTTTCTCTGTCTAATGACTGCAGAGTACATGCTTCCAGCTCACATGCTTAAGTTAGGTTATGCTGTGTGTATACTACTGATTATTCCTGTCCTTGTGAGGTGGCATCATCTCAGAAATACAGATCAAGGATGTGCATAGCTGAGCAAATAGGATGGGAGGTGATGTATAAGGCTGAGGGTGACAAAGCAAGAGAGAAGATCAGGGCAATCCTGACATGAGTGTTAATAACACTTACAAAGGCCTGGGTTTCCTTCTCTGCAGGGAAATCTTAGTGTTGTATTCTCAGGAGCCATTTTCATCGATGGTGGTCTATGGGGAAGTATAAAAAATCTGTTCATTGTACAGATATTTTTGTTACTAGTTTGTTTTTTTTTAAATTTTTTTCTTTCATCGCAACCCTGAAGCTGGTGTTTGAGGAAGAAATGGATGAACTGACATCACATTTTTGTCCTTTAAGGATCTGTGAAGAGAAGAAGAGGTGAAATGTAGCAGGTAATTCACCACTGTCAGGATCATATCTTTTATGCAAAACATGGCCATGAGGTTTAATTTTTGGTTTTGCATTTTTGAGTTATTATCCACAAAGGGTGGGCACAAGGCGGCCACAAAGGATGGGGGTTTCATGTCTCCCTATTGAGATAATCCCTCGCAGTTCAACTTGTGGCCTGTGAAAAGCCAGGCTTTGCCAGGCCTGTGTGAGTTGCGAAGTGTGGGTTATTGCACTGTTGCTTTTGTGGTGCCCTAGGAAGAGGCAGAGATGATTTGTGCCCTATAGATTAACAGTGGTGTGAGCATGTTGACCACAACCTAAAGGGGCAGAATCTAATAAGAATGGGCCCTATAAGCATCACAGGGCACCTGTGGTGACAAAATAAGCCATCGCGTCCTGCTGTATCTGGTGTCCTTGCTTAGTTTACATTTGTGGGTATGTATGGTGAGAACAAATGCTCTGCCCAGAGGGAAAAAGGATGAGCTAGTGCTGATTTACAGCAGAGCAGGACAATCCCCTCCCTTGCCCGGCTGGTGATGCTGTGCCTGATGCCCCCCAGGACATGGGTGGCCCTCCTGGCTGCCAGGGCACTGCTGACTCATATTCAGGTTGCCAGCAACCAGGACCCCCAGGGCCCTTTCCATGGCACTGCTCTCCAGCCTCTTGTTCCCCAGTCTGTCCATACATCCAGGATTGCCCTGTCACATGTGCAGAATCAGCACCTTCCCTTGTTAAACATCACACAGTTGGTGATTGCCCAGCTCTGTAATTTGTTAGGTCTCCCTGCAGGGCCTCTCTGCCTTTGAGGGAGTCAAGACCTCCTTCCAGTATCTCCCTTGGCTTTTGAATAACTGTTGAGCAATTTATTCCAGTTGCTGCTCTGGGTCCTTCAGCTGGTGAATGCACTGCCAGAGATTGAGGCAGACCTGAGTGCAGCAGGCAGACGACTCCTGTTGAGCTCAGAACTGCTGTCTGCCTGCCGGCCCTGAGGAGGAAGGGTATCACCCCACACACCCTGCTGAGCTTGGCTGCAGTGTGATCTTGCTGTAGTAGCTGCTTTTTACTGCTGAGAGACACCATCAGCTCAGGACCAGCTAGGATCTCTGACCTGGTACTCCCGTCTTTCTGCATCAGACGAACCAGCCTGCACCTCTGGAGCACCAGCAAGAGCTTAGTGCTGTTATGGCCAGCAGTTAATAACTGGACAGAAGCTGGGCACACGACCTTCTGCTGCGTCCCACCTCTGCTCTGAGGTCTGGGCTCTGTGTGCCAGTGCAGTCTCAAGGTGGGAACTGATGTCATTCTTCTGCAGGGCAAGTTCCTGCAAAAGGAGAACCACAGGAACTCCTCTCACAAGTGAAGGAAAAGCATATGAAAAGCAGAGGAAAACAAATGCTCAAATATCAGTCACTCAGCACCTCTGTCCTGATTTAGAAAAATATGTTGAATGAGAGGTCACATCACCCTGGTCTCCACCTATCCTCTGACGGATCTCGGGGACTCCAAGGTTCACTTTTCCTGGAAGGGAGCCAGGAAATTAATTTTCATTGGGGATGCCAGTAGCAATACCTGCCGAGAATAGGCAGTATTCCTCTCACTGAAAGGCTGGACATGTGCTTATCTGCCTTCGTGAAAGGGCTATAGGTGGCCCCAGTAACAACGGATGATTATCAAGGAGGTTTTGGAGCTGGCTGGTAGAATTATTTTAATATTGCTGAGATTTTACTATACCTGAGATGTGTTAGGCTACTGAGAGCCTTGGGCAGACTTTTTTTTTATTATTGCTTAAGCTGACATGATGAATCACTGTTGGTACCTGGTCTCAGCTAGATCTGATACAGTGACTGTCTGTACTTGCTGTTCCAGTTGTGCAGTTTTTTCCATCGTGCAGATTCTGCAGATAGGATCTGTGCTGTGATTTGAACATGAAATATTTGGGGTATAGAAAAACAATGAGATTTTCAGGAAGCTGAAAGGTACATGAACAAGACTTCAGTGATGCTGCATGTCTGAGTCTTGGCTCATTTGGAAATCCAACAGATGAAACTATCTTCTTCAAATTTTGCTGGCAGAGGTATCACAGCTGTACTTGGAGCACTTTTCCTTTTCTGGTTTTACTTCATAATTCCAGCCAATCTGACATTTCTTCTTCTGCTTCAGACCTGCTGTTCCCCAGCCTGCGTCCTCACAGCCAACACATTAGTCACAGTGGTTCACAAGAAGGTATTTATTTCTTTGGCTTCAACTCAATATCTAATTTTCTACATGCATTTAGAGGTGCACATCAGCAGATACCTCAGGCAAGCAAGGAGAGTGACTAAGAGGCAAGGATATGCTGCGGATGCACCCTGGAAATGCTGCTATGTTATGTAATGAGGACCTGGGCTTGACGTAAGCGTTAGGTCACAGCCTTGAACACATCCCTGCTTCTCCCAGCAGGTTTGGACTAAGCTGCTGACATGCACAGCAGCTTCAGTGTTGCTTCAGTGTCTGCACAATAAGCAAGGCTGAATGTACACAGTTTTATTGCTCTTGTGACTGTGCCAGACCAACCATAGGCAATACCTTGGTTTTGGGGACAAATGAGGGGTGAAGCAAAGAAAAAAAAATGGAGAGAACACAAGAGAAACTGTTGGTAGCAGTTACTGTTCAGTTCAGACAGATGACAGCATTTTATTATCCCTTGCGTGGTATCCAGGGGAACCTCAGGAGCTCCCTAGCAACAATATAGCAGGAAAAGGAAGTGTCTTAATTTCTGGAGCTAATGTGTTTGTGCAGGGCTATTGGCCCGTGGGCACTATCTGTCCTGGTTGTAATGGTATGGAGACCTGCTACCTCCTTCCACAATACTGCCAGGCAGTAAAAAGGGCAAAGGCAGCAATTTCTGGAACTGAGATAGAGGAAAAGGAGCAGACATAGTCCAAGGGACCACATGGTCAACCCATGAGGAAGGAGATACTTCTCTGGTCGTTAACTGACATGCATGGCCAGTGTGTGTATTTTATAGAATAAAGCTGTTGTGACCTCTGTGTTACCTCTACTCTCCTAAAAATCTGCCATTTCAAGTTCCTTTCCTCCTTTTCTATCTCCATTTAATCATCCCTTTATCCAAATCTAATATTTTCTTGTGGCATATGTGATCCTGCCATTGTTCGTCTTACTGCTCTGCTGTAAATGGATCATGACAAAACAGGAAACCATACTATCTATGTTCCCTCAAGACTGGCTTTATAAAGAATCCCAAATTTCCTTGATGGCAAAGCTTTCAAAGGCCTAATGTAGTCTTCTAAAACAAGAAGGTACTAAGATCCTCTAGGAACTGAGAGACCACTGACACTGAAGACAAATGGCTCCATGTCAAAATGTTACATTACAAGATTGATTTTAGATTTTTAATTTTGAAATTGTGCTTAGACATGTCTCCCCTTTATTATATACGGCATCAGTGCATCTTCAATTTCCTCTGCATTTGGGATTTGTTCACCTGATGCTATTCCTCTGAAAGGCACCAAGACAGGGCAAATTTTGCATGAGTTCAGCTTTAGCTAAAGGCAGTACCTGAGAGTTGGTATGTCCCTCCAGTTCTTCCAGCTCTCTTCTTTGTTCCACTTGGCTAGGCTGACACATAAACCTCTGCAATTAAAACTGAGCTGTTAACAAAAAACTCCCTCATAAAATCTTGAAAAAAACCCCTACTGTGTTGCTCTGTTATCTGCACATGTAATGTGTCTCTTTGTTCTTGGCAGGCACAGGTGCATCTTTTTCCAGAGATGGGATCACTAGAAAAAGTTCATAGGTGGTTCCAGGTGTCCATGGGACTGGTAGTTCCCTTCTGTTGCTCACCAGGGTGCAATTTCCAGATACCATGTAAGAGCTGCAGATGCCTGGAACAGAGTGTGCCTTTCTGGTTGGGAATGTATGAAGCATTTTGTCTAAAACATTGTGTTTTTTCCCTAGATGGAATGGATGATTGGAAAGGGATGGGGTGCTCTCTTTCCCCGTGGCATACATTGCTTTCCCCTGTCTTGACATGAAAAGTTTTCCTGACTAAAAGAAATGTGGACATAGCTGTGTAATTTTGCTGTTCTCCAGAGTACTCTGACTAAAGGGGAATAACATTTACTTCACCACAGATGCACATTGCACTGCAGACACTTTGTCATGGTGTATCTTTCCTCTATTCAACTCTGCTATGGATACCTGTATATTATGACACTTTCAACATCAGCAAGGTATAATTTTGCCAGCTTCATAGCCATCTACTAGCTCCTCTGCTCAGTCATTTGGAGATGAATCTGTGTCCCCCCACCCAGCTTGGTGCTATTGCAGCATTTCTAGCCATGATGAGCTGAGCAGAACTTGGGCTGATGATTCATTACTGGAAGAGTGTTGAGCATACAAATGAGAGGCTACAATCAGCAGTGAGGCTTGCTTTGTGTATTTCTGCTCTGCTTTGCTTCACCAGTAGAAACATTTCTCAGACCAGAGACCATTTTCCAATCCTCTGCAGCCCTGATGTCGGGCTCCCTGGTGATGTAGCACTGTAGAAACTCCTCTGACAGGCACAGGCAGTGAAAGGAACCTTGTACTTACTGAAAGTGAAGTGCTGCTGGCATGCACCTATGCTAAGCTCCTCCTTTCCTGGTGGCCTCTATCAGTGTGTTTTATTAGTCAGGCAAGTGAAGAGTTCAAACAAAGACTGAAAGGAAAATAATGGACATATGCATCTCACTGCCCTCCTCGTATAAATCAGTGTGCAATGATGAACCATTATTATTTGTGTGCTTCTAGCTACTTGTAGATGGCCACAATCCAGATTAGAGGCTCTCAGTGCCAGTACATCTGATTGTCAATAAGAAGCAGCTGGACTCAGCTGAAGCAAAAGCTTTTTCCTGCATATGACAGAAGAGCATTGCTAAAGTTGGCTGACTCCCGGGCTGTGTAGGATATATTTCAACAATAATGTTGTGGGGTTTTTTTTGCTAAACACTTTCTAGCTTTTTTTTGAAGAAATGTACTCAGAATTTCCCATAATGCACTTTGCAAAGCTGTGAGTCAGCACTTTGTGTGATCTTCTCTCCTTCTGGTGATACGAGGTAGGTTTTTTTTGTGTAATTCTATTGACTGTAGTGATTTTATTTCCATTTGTCCGCGTCAGAGAGGTCAGAATCAGGACCTGACATTTATCCACTGGTGTCTGAAAGGCAGGTGGAGGTGGAAGAGTATAAATATCAGTGAAGAACACAAAAGGATTAAGATACCAGCCCTGTTACAGAAAAATCTCCTGTTAATGCTTTGGTGGCCAGCAGAAATTCATAGTTCAGTGAAACCAGCAAGTGGTAGTGTGGTAGACCAGAAGCTTACCCATTTTCAGTACCGTTGCTCATGCAAGCATTTGAGTACATGAATACAGCTTTGGGGTCCCCAGCACACGAAGGACATGGACATGTTGGAGCAAGTCCAGAGGAGGCCACCAAGTTGATCAGAGAAATGAAGCATCTCTCCTATGAGGAAAGGCTGAGAGAATTGGGATTTTTCAGCCTGGAGAAGAGGCAGCTTCAGGGTGACCTACTTGTGGCCTTTCAGTAACTGAAGGGAGCCTACAAGAATGAAGGGGAGAGATATTTCCAAGAGCATGTAGTGACAGGGCAAGGAGGAATGACTTCAAACTGAAAGAGAGTAGGTTTAGACTAGATATAAGGAAAAAATTCTTTACTGTAAGGGTGGTGAGGCACTGAAAGAGAGAAGCTGTGGCTGCTCCATCCCTCCAAGTGTTCAAGGCCAGATTGGATGGAGCTCGGAGCATCCTGGTCTAGTGAAATGTGTCCCTGTCTATGGCAGGGGGGTTGGAACTAGTTGGTCTTTAAGGTGCCTTCCAACCCTGGCCATTCCATGATTCTGTGATTCTCTGACCTATGATCTCTCTAGGGAAGCAGTGAACTGGACTGTTATGCTGTCTCCCAGCTGCCAAAAAGGCCTATTGTCTCTTTGCATTAGTTATTTGTGTTGAGGTTGTGGTGGTATTTCTAGGTAGAAGGGGGTAAATGTTTGTTCTGATGATGCACTCTGATGCCCATCTCTTCTGAGCAATACAGTTATTCATAGAAGCGAGGAAATTTAGCACGCAATAGCTCAGGAAACTCGCTCTTTCCTATTAGGAGCCCTAATTAGAGCAATTAATCACTGCTGCTTCTGCCATCTAAGCTTTCAGGCTAGAATATATTGTCCTCTCTTGTCAGAGCAGAAATGTAAAAATGGTTTCCCTTTACCTGACACTTTGCCAGTACAGCCTTTATCAGTGTCTGCCTCCTACCAGCTTCTATCTTTCCTGAGAGCTGGAGCTGAAAATGTAAAGAACAAAATGACGTGACTGTTCCAAAAGAAAGAAGAGGTGTGACATTTTAAGAGATCAGCTTCTACTCCGTTTACGTGGGTTTTAGCTGGATGTCTCCGTTTGAATTACCTTTCCCGGGAATTTGTTTTGGGCTTCCATTTTGCTGTAACAAGGTGACCATTTTGGGGCAGGCATGACAGCACCATGGCCCTCTCTATCTCAAACTACACAACTCTGTAAGTTACGGACGTCAGTGCTTTAGTCTCTCTTCTGTGTGTTCTTGTGACAGTGATTCCTCCTCCAGGAAAGAAAGGCATGTCTTTTGGCACCTGATCTGGTGTGCTGCACCCTTGGGTGCACTGAGGCTGTCTGCTGCTGAGGATCTCAGGGGCCTGCAGTGTAAAGTGAGAGGCTGAAGATCTGAACAGTACCCTGCTTGCCTTTTTTTCCTGAGAAAAACTGTGGTGGTATCTTTCTGTCCACAGACCTGCAGGTTCCACTGGGGCCCCCCATGGAGTGTGACGGAGGAAGAGTCAGGTGTGGCTCCACCATGCTGGCAGGCCTGCACTTCTGCTGAGATTTAGTGTCTGAGTGGGGGTGCTCTGATGTTCTGCTGCCGTGCCAAACTGAATGGATGAGCTTGGCTCTGAAGTGGCAGTAGGGAAGATGAAGGTGGCCATCTGTCTACAGCCAGCATATGCATTTTTCACACACACACACACATGCACACACACGCACGCACACGACTGAAAAGTCCCAACATGTAGCTACGAACACAGAAGGTACTGGACTGCAAGTCTAGTCTAGTCATGTATAGAATTTTTTGAATATCATCTGGAGACTTGCAGCATTTCTAGCTGCATGTATAAGGGAAGTTGAAGTTCATGTTCCTGTTAGCCTTTGCTAACATTATGAATGGTCTGACAGTAGCATTGTGAAATATCAATTTTCTTTTGGTGTACTTTCTGCTGCTTCCTTATCAGTCAGCTTGAAAACCTCTTACAATGAAGCAATTCTCTGAATCTGAGATGTTAACACTAATGTTGTCTTTTTGCTGCCCTTGATGAAAAATTAATGAACTGTGAATGAATCAACAGCTCTGCCCTGTTTATGCTTTTTTTCTTTTCATGCTGGGATGCCAAGATGCATTTACTGAAACACAGGAACAGGTGCTTTTCGGCTTTTGAGATAAATTCATCCAGGAAAACTTCCAACAGGGATCCTAATTCTTGGACCTCTGGATCTTGCAGACCTTAAGCAGATAAGAATTGCCACAGCCCTTCAGTGAAGGACAGCCCAGAGGAGCTCATACCTCTTTTAATGTGCCAAACATCGTTTGTTGCTCATTTCTATTTATTGCCCCACCAGCTGATTGAGTAATTAGTACACCACTAGCAGGCTCTCCCCCTAAGCACAGAGGCAACACTGTGCACTTCTCATTCCTGAACTCTTCCTTTGGAGAAGTTGCTAGATAGAGCAGAGGATAAATATTGAACCAAAGACACAACACCTGTGTTGTGAAAGTTTGCAATTTGATCACTTTCATTTTGTTGGAGGGGGAGGGAAGGGGTAGCAATAAAGACATTTATTGCTCTTCCCATTCCACTTGACTTGAAAAAACTTGCTTTAGTAGAAATGACCCAGAAGCAGCTCCCCAAACGCAGCCAAGGTCCTGCTGCAGCCCAGGACCACTGCGTAACAAGTCTGGAACTTGGCATTGTGACAGCAATCTGCTTTCCTCATTGTAACACAGAACAGCGTTTCACCTGGGCTGTGAGCATCCCACCTTTGCTCTCGACACACGCACAGAACGGCGCCACAGCACACTGAGCTTCTGGGGTCAGAAGCTCCGTGCACGTATCCAGGTCTTCGATTAGTGCATCACAAGAGACAGATGCTTGTTCCCACCGACAAGACAAGGTCCATTGCTTAGGGGAACATGGAGCTCAATGCACTAAACAATGCTCCAGGAAAACCTGGATGATGATGATGCCTTTCAGTATATTTCTGGTAGTTCTCCAAGGACTTTACTGAAAAGGAAGTCTCTGTGCTAGCCAGATGCATTTCTGTGCAGCTATCTTTTCCCAGTTTGTTGAGAGAAGCATCCTTATGTTCCATTCAGGACAACAAACCATATTTCTTAGCAACAGTTTCACAAAGAGCTGTAGCAGAATTTCTTTCTTTTTGATTTAGAGCAAAAGATGAATCAGAAAGCAGTATATGATTTTTTTTTTCAGTCTTACAGTCTTATTTTGGTGGTAGTAATTTTTTCAGTTCTAGTAATTTTGTGTGCTCAGGTCAGGAGGATAGGCTACTGGAATCAACATAACTTTTGTCTACACACTGAAAGGTTTTGGACAGATTAAGTAGTTTTCAACACTTATATTTTCATTTCCTATTTTCCCAGGAGTCTAATTTAGATGATCTGCATACATCAGTAGCTTCTGTGTCGTTCAGGAAATCGTAAATATTTCAAAATGAAAGGAAGTAGAAATTTCTCAGTGGCTCTTTATTTTCCAGCAAAAGTATAAGCTTCTTTTGGTAGGACTTTTCCATGTTTCTAGGAGCCCTTGGACCTAGATGTAGCAAGATTAGCCTCTACTCAGATCCACCACTGACAGTCCCTTGTGAGGGCATACATTTTAATCATGAATGGATGGTAGCTGCATAGACCTTGAGACTGTACATACCTCATCCAAAATCCCTGAATGTCTGGTTGCCTGGAACTTTCTTTTTTGTAGCACAACTTTGTGCCGTTGCCTCCTTCATTTTGTGAGGAAGTGCCAGAATTCGAACGTTGGCAAATAAGGCCTCACCCGTACCATGCGTCAAATTCCTTATATGACCTCTACAGGAATTGGTGGCACTCAGTAATTTGTAGGACAGCTCTACTTAATCTCCCTAAATTTAATAATTTAAATGCCTGGAGATTTCACTGAGTATTTTTGTGAGATGAGCTTTCATTTAAAATGTAGAACCTGGGAGAAAAAGCAAATTCTGAAAGAATATTCTCTAAACCTAAGTATTAGGTTTCCAAAAATATAAACCCTGGAAAATAATCCTTTTAGATATTATAGGTATTCTTCCATTCTCAAATCTTAACATAAAACCAATGAATGCTTTGGAACGTTTAGTCCTCTGAACCCATTAAGAGGATCATGATAAGCTTTCTCTCCTCCCACACTTCACTTTATCCTCTGAAGGATGTCCTCTAACAATGGCCACAGAGGAGACAAACTGGTAAGGATGCTTGAGGTATTTAGTAGGTGTTTAAATCCTACCTGCTGAAGTGAAACAAATGATTCATTTGCAAAGACCATTAAATGAACTTCCCCATCAGACAGACCCATGCCAGAAGTAATCCGTAAGTGAAACCCTGGGACCTTCTGCTATGTTGTATTGCTATGAGAATATATCTACACTTGACTTTTCTCTGATCTGGTGATGAGTCAGTATGTTTTTTTCACTAGAAGTGTTTCCTTCCACAAAGCTTAAGGAGGTCTTCCAGATATCTAAAATTCCACAGCCAAAGTAGTGGTAAACTGTAATGTCATCTCCACTCCTGCCTCAAGGTAAATTCATTGAAGTTTAAGGTGTTTGGGTCTGAAGAAGGAATGAAAGACGACAGCAGGACTTTCTTCTGTAAAGGAAATACACCTAAGAGAGTCTTACGGCTTCTTAGATGACTTGATCTTCAATTACAAACTATTTAGGAGGACATCAGGGAGACATAGCCATAAACTTCAACTGAACTTCGCCATGTGCCTGAACACTGGCTAGAAAGTACATAGCACACCTGGCCAATGGAAAGTTAGGCAGTTATTGAATCATATTTTTAGAAGACCAATTTGAAGATTTCACTCTTCAAAAGCTATGCAGGGAAAGAATTTCAGAACTGGTATTGCAAGAATAAGAACATATAATGCACTCAACTTAAAATCTCAGACTTCTTCTAGTTATTTTTATTGGGCAGTGCCTCCTTTGGGGCAGGAAACACTGTATGCTGAATTGTTGCAACAGGTAATTGAAGCTTTTCCCGCAGCGCTCCATTAGCTTGTGGATTTCCTGAAGTCCATCTGCTATCTGCTAAACTGTTATTAGATGAGCTGTTGCTGATTCTGGAACATACACTGAGCCCTAGTCCCATGCCATTAACTACTGAGAGATAATTAAGAAATTTAAAAACTGGACAGTGATCATGATGAATTTGAATCTTACCCTTATGCATTTTAATTGGAAATATGATCCTGTATTAAGCAGAGGTAACTCTAGCACACATATAGAGTGCCATCATATGAAATGAACAGATTTTTACCAGCGGAATTTATCTAAAATATTTGAACACCTTGTAACTGACAAATACCTGACTTATAGGAACAGACTCAACTTCATGGTAAAACTTGAAATTTTATACCATGGTTCAACTTGTACCAGTTGTAAGTCTCTGAAAACCAAGTTTTTGTAATGAAAATGGTAATTAAATACTAGTTTTAGTTGTACTATTAGACATCCACCTAAGACAATAAAGAGTATGAAATGAAGAGCATTAGGCTTTTCTTATAGGATATGCTGTGCTTTAAAACTTATTTTATTGATCCTAAAGTTACAAGATCAATTACTGACATTTTCTTGAGGATCAATCTTGGATTAAATGGCAAAATGAAGAAAATGTTTTCATATGTACTATATCCAAAAGCAGAAACAGATTGCCGTTCTCATGTGAACATTCAGAAACCTTTTCTGATTATTAAACAGTATGTCTGAAATATATCTAAGTTATACCAGCCGCCATAGCGCTTTTTGGTGAACCAAAGAAGTCCTACAGTGAAATCAAACTTTGAGTAAAATCTGTATACTTTAATACAATTTACCTCTAACAGAATTTTTTTCCCTGTTTTTAGATTCATGTATATTCTGTCTGTCAATTGCAATGCAAAGTATAAGTAAGATTTAAGCAAGGATGTTGGAGTGTGAAAATAATTCATGTGAATTGCTAATAGGCTGGTGGGAATACATTTTTTCCACATGAAGGCAAATCCTGTCTCATCAAAGACAGCAGACTTGATTTTCCACTGTTTCAGACCTTGACTAGCCACTATTACCTGCAGAAGGGACAGGAAAGCTGAGAGCATTCTGCTACTAAATCAGTACTTCACTGTGACCAAATCAGTAGTACTGAGCCTATTCTTCCCTCTCTTTGAACAGATGTGAGTAAAGCTGGAAGCAGAATAAAATAACGAGCCATAGGGCAAAAAGAAGTCTTGTCATTACTTCTACTCAGGTAGGCAAAATGGAGATTTGATAGCACATACATGTTTCTCTTCTGTTCTCTCTGGTTTTGCTACTTAAGGCAGAAGCCTTGCAGTTATCACCCTTCAGTGACATGAACTGATCAGGATTGCATTCACCTTGACAATCCTGTTATGGAGAATGGGAAATAAAGGGACAGTATGAGTCCTCTCAGGTAATTAACCTAAGCTCCAATGCTTCCCACACCAGCCTATTTTCAATTTCGGCACAGTATAGTTTATACACTCTAACATTATTGCTCAGAAGATAGAATGATGATTCAGGTTTACTAAAAACAGCTTCACAATACTGCAATCATGCCTGTGAAGCTTCATCTCATATCCTGTATTTGTAAGTTTCTTCTCACTGAGAAATAAATTTGTGTGGTGTTTCGTGTTTTATCAGAAAAGTTAGTCACCAGATACCTGAAACACTGATATACCATCTTTAATTAAACATGGCTTGTTTGGTCAATTTGCCTGCCAATTTCTTTCCTGCTCTTAAAAACATGTATAATACCATAGGTGACCTCCCTTAATACTGCTATCCATACAAATCACAAATAACTGAGAAATAATATGCCACTGCTGCATCCTGTCATGCCAGATCAAGATTACTTTGAAGATTATTTAGAGTAGGTGTTACATATCATTTGTGCCCAGATCCACTGAAGTCAATGAAACGACGCCTACTGGCTTCTGTGGGAGTCTGACTTGGACATTATTCTGGCAATCTGTCCACCACTAAATTAAACTGTTCCAGGGGATAAAAGCCCAAATGAAGAAAAGTAGAAATTTGGGAACTAAAACTGAGCCACAAATAAATATTCTGATTCAATGGCATCCTGAAAAGACTTAAATAAAACACAAACACACTTACACAGGCGTGTACACACACATACATACAAAAAAAAGTTATGACTTTAACAATCTTAAAAATCCATAGTCTAAAATTGTTTACATTTAAACAATTGAGTATAATAGGTAGCTTTCTTGACTTTCCATTTATTTCCCTGAGCACTGATCTTTGGAACATCTGGAGTTTCAGAATTGTCTAGTTCATAATTCCTAAAATAATTATCTTAAGTAAAATGCTGTCTTTTTATGACAAAAATCAATTCCTTAAGTAAAACTAGGATACAACTTCCATGAACTGCAATGTAAATAGCCAATTTTTGAAGAACCAACAACTATTATTACACATCTGCATCTGTATTTAGGCACCTAGCTGGTTCGTCTGTTTTTCAAAATCACTCTGCAGTCTAGCAGTTCCCATTTAATTCAGTATCAGGTACTACGCTGTCTCATAAACTCATTTAATTGGAGACCTACATCAGGATTTAGCCTCCCTGCTTTAGTTACTCATTTTGCAAAATCTCATTTGTATGAGCAATAAAGTATGCTATGGAATTGGTCTTGTGCCTAAATCAATATTATAGGCAAAGATTACAGGACTTCCCACTTTCCCATAAGGGGTTAAGAAGGTGCATCTGCAGAGAGGCAGCATAAAACCAGTCTTCAGTACCAAAATGGGACTTAGCTAGGGCATATGTTTTAGACTGGCATTCCACACCAGGAAATCTGCTGGCCAAAAGGAGCTCTATTTTAAATTTCTGCTATTTAGAACTACTTGACAAATTGGCAACTGCTGCTTTTCACTCTCTTCTCTAGATTAGAGCTCTAATTGTGAGCTTCACAGACATCAGTTTGCAACTTTAAGACTTCTCAGGCATTCTGCATTTTAGATTATATGAAGTGTGCAAGTCAAAACATTTTAGAAAATAACAGTGCAGAGATATTTGAATATTTTAGAGTCAAATCTCTCTCTCCAGTTCTAAGGCTGCAAATTACGTCAGCCTCTCTGCAGCTAAAAAGTTCAAAATAATTTTCCATGAACCACAGAAATAGACTGTAACTTTGCATACTCTTAACTCTCCACTCTGTCTCCCCTCCTCTTCCACCTTCCCCCCACCCCCCAGGCCCTGGGTAGCTGATACACTGGCATTATGCAGCAGGCTCCAAACACAGGATTAACAAAAAGGTTATTTTGTAATACTTCATTTCAATATGCCTTAACCGGAGGAGGGGGTATTGAACCAAACGCAACCAGCAGAGTTGCTTTTTGGTTCTTTGTGCAACACGAAATCAAGCCTTTGTCTGTTCTCAAATGATGTAATAAAATATGCTGCACCTGCTTCTCTTTAATTAGCACTTTTTTACACTATCTGGTACTGGCATTCCACAGCAGAATCCAAAAGGAGGATTTAGCACTTTTTCTCTTTGCAGAAACCCTTTTTAATACCTTGAAGTTCACGAAGAGTTAACAGCATACGATCCCATTACTTCTCCCCTCCCCCTTTTCAGAAATTAGACTGGCCTTTCTTTAAATAAACAAACAAAACAAACAAACAAACAAACAAAAAATCCTTGCTTTAAAATAAGAGTATAAATACTGTTTTGAAAAACATATTTGGAAGATGTCTTCCAGGATGGTTTATCTTTTTTTTTATCCTTTAAAACTGTGAGTACTGCACCAGTTAAGGCTGTTTACAATATATATATTTTTCAAATAAAACTTTTAATATTCAAGCTTACCAGATTGATGAGTTGTAACAGGTAAAATGGAACTCTTTACAAGGTAAACCATGTAGTTGTACAAAATAGAATTATACCCTTCACCTGTGCAAAACAAAAAGAAATCCTGCCTTGCATTAAAAACACAGAACCTGTTTACAAAAAGGAATGTGTACTACATTTGGACTTCCTTTTTAACTGCCATATCCTAGCAACATCTCAGTTATTTTAGTAAAGGAACTAATCATCAATTTTAAACTGCAGTGAATTTACCAAACATTTTCACTATAGACTTCTGAAAGCTTTTACAGTAAGAAGTTATCAACAAAAGCAGGCACGTTAGTGTACAAAAACGTTGTTGATTTTTTTCCTGTTTCTTTTTCAAAGTGCAAGTTTTTCTCAATGTGCATCTTACAAGACCAACGAATGTTTTAACTCACTAAATCTTAAAACAGAACTCAATTCTCCCAAGGAGTAGTGTAAACGTTAAAGATCCCCAATACACCTCTAGTAAACGTGACACAAATGTCTCTGCGTTGTTTAGAAATTTAGCTCTTTTGAGAGGTAAAGAAGCTTCATGACACCTTTTCCTTACACTGGCTGGTTATCATAAATGGGTAACTCTGGACTGCTAAAGCTGGAGACTGATGAATCACTTGAAGGGAACTAAACTTGGCTACAGAGGAGAGGCGACGGGAGGAACCAACCCTTAGGCATTTCTTGCGCAGCCTTCGGAAAATTCAGCCGCCGGCNAGAAGCTTCCGCAGAGCCAGAGGCACGGCGGCACGCCGCCCGTGTCCCGCTGCGCCCGCGGCGGCGGGACCATCCCGTCGCTGGTGCGGGAACTGTCCCCGAGCCCCGCGGCTGCGAAGT